>CM035419.1:181261828-181271828 GCA_020310875.1 Ceratopteris richardii
TCATCCATGATGTAAAAGCAAAGTCGTGGCTCTAACTACCTAAAACCACAAATTTTTGAGCTGAGGGAATATCTCCTAACTTTGGGGATCACGTTTAGTGGAGCCATTCGAATTCGAATTCAAAAATCCCTCCAAGAATAGCTATAAAAAGAGCAAGAAGGAAGAGGCGATTAGCAAGCCTTGTACGTGACCACTTCATGTCATTTTGTAGAGATTGAAGAGCTTACTCCATAGCTCTATCATTCTACTCCCATTGTGCAAAGATTCATTTCCAATGTGGTTGTAATCATAGGTGAATCTATACATTTGTCATTATCTACTTCTCTGTTTTGTTCTCTGCTATACTCACTCAGAGCAGTAACTTCAGAAGGTCATATCTCGATTTCTACTCACTTTTTTTAGTGTTTTAACATGCGTTGGATAGCTCTTAATTTCTAGTTTGTGCATATCAATTTTCATGGTCATTGGATTTACAGTTTTGGAGATATCTGCATTTTACTGCTCATTGGTCTATCTCTGCAGAGCCCCGAGAATGGTGGGCATGTTCCAGAAATTGATGAATGTTGTTCTCAGTGCTCAGTCCATCATTTGAAGTGTTTTAACTTGGATTGGGAAGCTTGCTAAGTCTATTTGCTATGCCCAAAAGGAATTTATCTAATTCTTACCAGGTTGAGAGCACTGATTTGTTTTTCTAGCAGGTGTATTTCAAAAAATAACAAGTTTTTGGGAGCTAGTCATCTTGCAACTTGTCTGTCTTGACTTAAACTTTTGGGATACATTTTCCAAAGTACTTGGCTGATATTTTGGTGGATTTAGGAAGCTCAAAGGGTCTACTAATCAACTCTGAAGTCTCAGTTGGCTGGTGTGAAGCCGGTTGTAGGAGCACCAACTCATCTTTGGATTGCATCCACCATCTCTCTTCATAGTGGTAGCAGAGCATAGTCAAGCAACATGGGAGATGGATTTCCATCAACAATTGACAAATTGGATCGAAACAACTACCCGTCATGGTCTCTAAGGATGGAGGCTTACCTTCAAGGGAGGAATCTATATGGATTCATATCCGGAGATGAAGCAATGCCAACCATGAGGAACAAAGGGCAACCATCACATGAAGAAGTGGAAGGACTTACAAATTGGTGTTCGAAGGATGCTCTTGCAAGGTCCTATATTCTAAACTCAATCTCTGATTTTCTTTTACCTCATGTCAAGGGATGCAAGACATCAAGAGAGACGTGGAATGCACTTGCTTCTTTCTTCTCTTCCAACACTCGAGCAAGGAAGAACCAATTGTGGATGGAGTTCACAACAATGAAGAAAAGCCCGAAGCAAAATGTGACTGATTATGTCACAAAGATGAAGGAGATTTCCGACCAACTTGGAAGCATTGGAGAGGTAATCGAAGAGGAGCAAATCATTAGACAAATCATGAATGGAATCAAAGCAGACGACAAGTGGGAGTCATTCACAACAGCCATGGATTTATACATGGATATGCATGTACCCGACCTCAACACACTCATGGGCCAACTCTTCACTCATGAAGCAAAGATTAGCAAAGTTGGTGAGTCCTCAAGAGGTAATCAAACTTCTGCCTTATATTTTGATAAAGCTAAGGTCAAGGACAAGTCAAAGAATAGGAAGAATGAAGATGAAGGTAGCTCTTTCCAAGCAAACTTTGCAGGTAGAGGAAGAGCTAGAGGAAAAGGCAGAGGTGGAAAGCAAGGCAGGGGGAGATTCCAATAATCTCAACCTTTCAATATATGTGGCTTATCTAATCATACTACTGAAGAATGTTTCAGGAATCCAAGGAACTCAAGAGGAAGAGGATTCAATAGAGGTGGTTATGGATCAAATAGAGGCAGATGCAATGGAGGCTACAACAACAACAACTACTACAACAACAATTACAACAATAACAACTATCAAAGTGGCCATAGAGGAAGAAGAGACTACAATAACTATGCAAAGGACCAAAGTCAAGAAGATTCATTATTGATTATGAATCTATCAGTGAATAAGGGTAAGGATGATGATCACATATTTTACATTGATTCGGGATGCTCAAACCATGTAGCAGGAAATGTGGCTTTACTTTCTGATTTGCAAGATCCTCATAACAAGCATGAAGTGCAGACAGGAGATGACACAAAGCACTCAGTGGAGAAGATAGGTAATGTGAAGACATTAGATGGGAATATGAACCTCTTAAGCAAAGTCTTGTATGTCCCTACAATTACCAAAAATTTAATAAGTGTTGGACAGATTGTTGAAAAAGGATTGCAGGTTAGATTCAACCGATTTGGAGCATATGTTGAAGACCCAAGGCAAGGCTTTAGAAGGATTGCCAAAGAAGAAAAGACAGGAAGGCTTTTCACTTTTGAAGTGGAAGATACAAAGAACATAGCTTTGTTTATCTATGGATCTCAAACTCTAACAGAGTTGGAGATATGGCACAAAAGGCTTGCTCACATTGGTGAGAGGACACTCAAACAAATTTGCAGGGACCAAAGTGTACTTGTTTTGCCTAATATCACAAGGCAGCACATGATTTATAAGTGTGAAGCTTGTCAACTCGGCAAGGCTCATAGACAACCTTTCAATAAGAAAGGATATATGTATCAAAACCCTTTGGATCTAGTGCACACGGATGTGTGGGGTCCAAGTAAGGAGCCATCTATATCAGGCTCAAGATATTATGTGTCTTTCATAGATGATTGTAGCAGGTGGACCATTATGTTTTTCATGAAGCACAAGGATGGTGTTTAATTGCTTTAAGAAGTATATTGCTCTTGTTGAAAACCAAACAGGTAGGACTTTGAAAAGACTCAGATCAGATGGTGGAGGAGAATACTTCTCTTCTGAGTTTGATGCCTTCTTGCATGAAAGAGACAGTAAAAGGGAAGTCACTACAAGGTATACACCCGAACTCAATGGTGTAGCAGAGAGGAGAAACAGAGCTATTGTCGAAGCTGCAAGGTCCATGCTCAATGAAAAGGGATTTCCAAACTACCTATGGGCAGACACTGTGTCTACAACCACATATCTCATAAATAGGCTTCCATCTAAGTCACTAGATGGAACCACTCCATATGAAGTGTGGAATGGAAGAAGACCTAGTCTAGAGCATTGTAAAATCTTTGGATGCTTAGCCTATGCTCACATTCCTTCTCAAGTAAGAGGGAAATTGGATCCCAAGGCAGAGAAGTGTGTATTCATTGGTTATGATCAAAACCAAAAAGGATATAGATTGTACAATCCAACCAATAAAGGTATTTTCTGTGAGTAGAGATGTAATTTTTGATGAAAACAAATCATGGTTTGATGATGACAGGAAAGTGAAGCTACCTTATGACTTGGATGAATATTTTCCATCACTTCAACCAAAGGAGCCGAAGCAGATTGAAGAAAGTGATTTGGAGATTGACCTAGAAGACTTGGAAAGACTAAAGCTATGGAAGAACAAAGGTAAAGCAAAGATGCAGGATGCTACATATGGACCCGAGAGCTCACATCAACCACTTAGAAGGTCTTCAAGGGAGAAGAAGAAACCAGAGAGGTTTGGTTATGATACTTGTTTGGTCACCAAGCACTCAATCTACATTGCAAAGGATTCAACCAATGAAGAACCTACCACATTCAAAGAAGCACAAAGCAAGAAAGCTTGGAGAGATGCAATGGATGAAGAAATGGAAGCCTTGAAGGAGAATGACACTTGGGAGCTTGTACCTAACAAGCCATCTATGAAGGTAATTGGATCTCGATGGATATACAAAATCAAGAGGAATCCAGATGGAAGTATAAATAGACACAAAGCTAGGTTAGTTGCTAAAGGGTTTGCTCAAACCCATGGTATTGATTATGAGGAGACTTTCTCTCCTGTTGCAAAAATGCCTACAATTAGGGTTCTCATTAGTCTTGCTGCATCTAGAAATTGGAATCTCTATCAACTTGATGTAAAGAATGCCTTCTTGAATGGATGGATTTCTGAGGAAGTGTATATGGCACAACCTCCTGGATATGAGGATGCACATCATCCTAACTATGTATGCAAACTAAAGAAAGCTTTGTATGGATTGAAGCAAGCTCCACGAGCTTGGAATTTCAGATTGGTGACTTATTTGCAGGACCAAGGATTCAAAGCTAGCAAGGCAGATACCTCTTTGTTCATAAAGAGGAATGGATCTGAAGTGATCTATTTATGTGTGTATGTTGATGATATTATTATCACAGGTAATGATCTTGAAGGAATCAAATAGGTAAAGACTCAAATGAAGGAGGAGTTCAAAATAAGTGACCTCGGACCACTCACTTATTTTCTTGGATTGGGGTTAATCTACACAGATTCAGGTATATACATCACACAAAGGAAGTATGTGCATGACATGCTCGTCAAGTTCAAGATGGAAAATACCAAGTGTGCAGGTACACCTATGGAGAAAAATCACAAGCTTAGTGCTTATGAAGGAGAGCCAATTGAAGACATCACAAGCTATCAAAGCTTGGTTGGAAGTTTGAACTATGCAACACTCACAAGGGTGGATATGGTCCTCAAGTACCTAAAGGGGACTATGAATGAAGGTTTGTTTTATTCATTTACTTCAGATATTGAGCTAAAGGTCTACTCAGATGCAGATTGGGCTGGATCTAGAGATGATAGAAGAAGCACATCCGGGTATATATCATTTGCAGGTTCAAAAATCATTTCTTGGTCATCGAAGAAGCAACCAACTGTGGCACTATCTTCTACCGAAGCCGAATATAGAGTTTTGGCTAATGCAACTCAAGAAATCATGTGGTTAAAGTCTTTGTACACAGATCTTGGACTTCATTCATCAACACCTCACATTTTTGGTGACAACACAAGCTCACTACATCTAGCAACTAATCTGGTATACCATGCTATAACCAAGCATATTGAAGTCCACTACCATTATGTAAGGGAGAAGCTAATGAGCAAGGATATTCAACTATCCTATTTCTCTACAGATATGCAATGTGTAGACATGTTGACTAAAGCTCTTGATGGTACAAAGTTAAGTAGATTCAAGTTGATGATTGGCTTGCAGGAAATCAAGGACAATTGAAGACTTATTTGGAGGCCAAGCATGTTAGGCTTGAGGGGGAGCTGTTGGTGCATTTTACCCAAGCCTACATGCTTGATATGCTTGATATTATGATCACTTGTAATTCACATGTGTAGTCATGTGAATACCTCTTGTAAAAGAGTTCATATTTATCTCTTGTAATTGAAAAAAGAAAAAGGAAAAGGATGGCTTACCTCATCCATGATGTAAAAGCAAAGTCGTGGCTCTAACTACCTAAAACCACGAATTTTTGAGCTGAGAGAATATCTCCTAACTTTGGGCATCACTTTTAGGTGGAGCCATTCGAATTCGAATTCAAAACTCCCTCCAAGAATAGCTATAAAAAGAGCAAGAAGGAAGAGGCGATTAGCAAGCCTTGTACATGACCACTTCATGTAATTTTGTAGAAATTGAAGAGCTTACTCCATAGCTCTATCATTCTACTCCCATTGTGCAAAGATTCATTGCCAATGTGGTTGTAATCATAAGTGAATCTATACATTTGTCATTATCTACTTCTCTATTTTGTTCTCTGCTATACTCACTCAGAGCAGTAACTTCAAAAGGTCATATCTCGCGTTCTACTCAACATTTTTTAGTGTTTTAATGTGTGTTGGATAGCTCTTACTGTCTAGATTTTGCACACCAATTCTCATGGTCATTGTATTTACCGTTTTGGAGATATCTGCATTTTACTTCTCACTAGTCTATCTCTACAGAGCCCCGAGAATGGTGGGCATGTTCCAAAAATAGATGAATGTTGTTATCAGTGCTCAGTCCATCATTTGAAGTGTTTTCACTTGTATTGGGAAGCTTGCTATATATATTTTCTATGCCCAAAAGGAATTTATCTAATTCTTACCAAGTTGAGAGCACCGTTCAGTTTTTCCAGCAGGTGTATGTCCGAAAATAACAAGTTTTTGGGAGCTAGTCATCTTGCAACTTATCTGTCTTGACTTAAACTTTTGGGATACATGTTCCAAAGTACTTGGATGATATTTTGGTGGATTTAGAAAGCTCAAAGGGTCTACTAATCAACTTTGAAGTCTTAGTTAGCTGGTTGTAGCAGCACCAACTCATCTTTGGATTGCATCCACTATCTCTCTTCACATGTATATGTATATGTATATGTATATGTATATGTATATGTATATGTATATGTATATGTATGTGTATGTGTTGTTACCGTTAGTGTCCATGTGAAAGGCCAAATGGCCACCGGACACTTCTTTGTATATGTTCTTTAATAAAACATATAGTGGCCTGGTCAGTCACAGACTGTAAGTTCGACCGCATTTGTAAAACCTAAGAAGTCTGTCTTCGTGCTCCCTGTGTACTGCGTTTTCTGCGTATTCTACAACAACTGTGCGTAGTACTGTGTGTGACGAACAGAGCTCGGTTTTCTACTTTGAGCATATCGTCGTGGAGCTCTTGAGAAGGAGAGTCCAGTGTGGTGCACGCCATCGAATTACTTCACTGGTATCAGAGCAGTTCGGGGCAAAAAGCTTTGTACCTTTTCTCCAAGGCTTTCGACTAAGGTGGCGACCAAGGCATAGACCTTGGCATCCGAGTCACCGAAGTCACCGTTGGCGCCGTTGGCTGCGCGCGAGGGAGGACCTCAACGATCAAGGAATATAGAGGTTCCCGGTACTTCCCGGGAGGTCACCCATCCCAGTACTGTTCCCCCTAGAGCTCGCTTAACCGCCGCAATCTCTTGCCACTAAGCTACACTCTTGTGGTGTTTGAAGAAGGGGAAAGACTAAGGTTGGCATTACCTTGAACAAGTTTTGGTCCCTCAAAGCTTCATTTTTGCTTTTAAAGCCTATTTCTGAAGCAATTTTGGGGTGTTTTTGGAGCCATTTTGGAGTACTTTCGCACGTAGTTCTCTTCACACAGGTCCAAGAACATCAAGAAGAGTGTTCCTTGTACTTCTCAGACAATAAATATCAACCTTTGGGGCTGTATTTTCAGCCACACTCGTAAAACTACAGGTTTCTCGAGGGGCTTTCAGTTTTGGTGGGAGCAGTCGCTGCAAATTTATGCAGGTTTTTAAAGCCTAAAATATCAGAGTTGACAGACACTTGCAGGTGTTATTGGATAGTTTTTTGGGCTGTGTATTCAGCCTTTCAGTGTCATTTTACTGCATATATTGAGCACATACACACCATGTACGCTTCTGTGGATACCGCTTATGTACGTCCATGTGGGCATTGATATAGCGGTTACGTTCTTTGCATAAAGCCTTTTATGTTTGATAAAGAGGGTCGTGGTGAGGTTTTCTTAACTGGGAGACACCCAGATGGCGGGGTCTCTTCGGTGATGCAGGTGGAAGACTTACCCAGCCTCGCCATAGGAGATGTATGATAGTTGTTCATAGGTGCTCGATAAGCCTAGTTGGCTTCTATTGGGTAACTGATTATATGCAGTGGAGTCAGTGATTCACTATGCAGGTAGACATGTTAGTACTTGCAGTTTTATGATACTTTGACACTGGTCATATGCTAATTTTGCAGAGGATACTCTGGCAAAATTTTTCCAGATTTCTGGTTTAGTCAACTATATAGTGGTCGATTTACTCCTTGATACACTTATTTGTTGGTGTTTGGACTCTTCTAGCTCCATTATCATTCTATTCAGTTCTCTACGATCATGGCATCAGAGGTCTCAGGCACATCCGGTGGATCAGGGTCTAGTGCTAGCGTTCCGAGGAGGAGCTATAACTTGCAGGGCAAAGACCATTTTGAGATCCGAAAATTTGATGGCACAAACTTTGCTCTATGGAAGAATCAGATTAAAGATGTGCTGATTCAAAGAAGGCAATGGAAGCCAGTAAATGGGATTTCAAAGAAGCCTGTTGACATGGATGAAGATGATTGGGATGAGTTAGATGAAATGGCCAGGTCTACCATTCGCTTGCACCTAGCAGATAATGTTTACTTTACAGTATTAGACTGTGAAAGTGCAGAGGAGCTTTGGAAGAAGTTATGCAATACATATGAAAAAGAGACGGCATCAAATAAAGTATATCTGATGAGAAAATTATACGACCTTCGTATGAAGGACACAGATAGTGTTGCTGCTCATCTAAATGAGTTTGATGCCATATTCTCCCAGTTACAGGCTCAGAAAATGGATATGGACAATGAAATGAAAGCAGTATTGCTGTTATGCACCCTGCCATCATCATGGGATACATTTTGCACAGCTATTAGCAATAGTGCACCAGGTGGTAAACTCGTCTATGATGACATATGTGGAGCACTCTTGAGTGAGGAGATTCGTAGAAAATCTATGGTTGGCACTCAGAGTGGAGATGCATATAATGTTCGTGATTCTTACCAAGGAAAGAATCAACAACGTGGCAGGAGCAAGAACAAGGAAAAGAATGGTCAACGGAATAAGAGCAGAAGTAAATCAAGGAAGAGGGATATTGAATGCCATTATTGTCATAAGAAAGGACACATGAAGAAAGACTGTTATGCATTAAAGAATGCTAAAGGTAAAGGACAGAATGTTGATGGGCATGTTAAACAGTTACCTGCACCATCTACTTCGACTGTGAAGATTGAAGAAATTAATGCTATTTCTGATGATGCTGATGTGTTGACACTTGATAGTACTGTGCCATCTGAGGCACTTATGGCTGATTCTCTTTCCCACACCTGGCTGCTAGATTCTGGTGCTTCTTTCCATGTGACACCACATAGAGAATGGTTCTCTAATTATGCAGCAAAGTCTCTTGGTACCGTGAGACTTGGTGACTCTTACCAGTGTGATGTTGTGGGGATTGGAGATGTGGTTGTGCAGTTCATTGACGGTTCAAAATTTACTATGCATAATGTACGCCATGTACCTCAGTTATCACGCAGTTTGATGTCAGTTGGTCAACTTGATGACCTTGGTTACAAGGTGGTCTTCTATGCTCAGTCCTTTCGTATATCAAAGGGCAATATGGTTATTGCAAAAGGAAGGAAAGTTGGCTCACTTTACCCTTTATTTGTATCACAGAAAGAACACTTGTTAGCTGTTACTGAACAGCCTATGGCTTGTATTTGGCATGGTCGTTTGGGCCATATATCTCGTAGTGGAATGGAAAATCTTTCTCGTTCTGGCTACTTACCTGTGTTATCTTTCTCTGATTTTTCATTTTGTGAGCATTGTCAATATGGAAAGCAAACCAGAAATGTGCATAAAACGCACATTGACTCTTCAATTCAGCCTTTAGATCTTGTTCATACAGATGTGTGTGGTCCTATGCCCACTAGGTCCTTAGGTGGTTCTCTTTACTTTGTTACTTTCATAGATGATGCTACTAGAAAAGTCTGGGTATATCCTATCAAATCGAAGGATGATGTATTCCCTACTTTCAGAAAATGGCTTGCTTCAGTTGAGACTGAAAAAGGAACTAAGCTTAAGGCTTTACGTTCAGATAATGGGGGTGAGTATACCTCACATGAATTCAGCCTTTTCTGTCAGTATAGAGGGATTCGTAGAGAGTTTACAGCTCCTTATACCCCAGTACAGAATGGTGTAGCTGAGAGGATGAATAGAACTATTCAAGATAGAGTAGTCTCTATGTTGCATCATGCAAACCTCTCACAAGGTTTTTGGGCAGAAGCAGTATTGACTGCAGTTCATGTGATTAACCTTTCACCTAGTACTGCCAAAGGTCTGAAAGTGGCACAAGAGTTATGGACAGGGAAACCACCATATTATGATCATCTTCGAGTTTTTGGGTGTGAAGCATATGTTCATATACCCAAGAATCTTAGACAGAAGTTGGACCATAAGTCAAAGAAATGCATTTTTCTTGGATATGGTCGAGAAGGACAATTTGGATATCGCTTATGGGATCCTGAAACACGGTCAGTGATCAGAAGTAGTGATGTCATTTTTAATGAGTCTAAGATGCA
>CM035419.1:181279328-181426828 GCA_020310875.1 Ceratopteris richardii
ATGTATGTGTATATGTATATGTATATGTATATGTATTTGTATATGTCTATGTATATGTATATGTATATGTATATGTATATGTATATGTATATGTATATGTATGTGTATATGTATGTGTATATGTATGTATATATGTATGTTTATATGTATATGTGTATGTATATGTATATGTATATGTATATGTATATGTATATGTATATGTATATGTATATGTATATGTATATGTATATGTATATGTATATGTGTATGTATATGTGTATTTTTATGTATATGTATATGTGTATGTATAGGTGTTGGCAGTAGCGAGAGGCACAGACGACGCGCAAGCATGTGAAGGTGGATCACAACGAAGTAGTGGGGAGCCAAGTGGATTATTTTTTCTCTATGTTCATCGTCCTCGACACAACAAGCTAGAACACCTTCCGTATCTTGTTTATATATGCTTCCTGCCAATATTTGATAGCTTTGTGATCGCACAATTTCATCCTTGTTCGTCTTCACCTTCTTATTTGCGGGTCCAAAGGTTAGGACTGGTACCAACTTATTTGCCCATTTAGGAACAACTTCTAGATTGAACAGATAAGCATCGAGCAATTCATCAGACATTCCTTGTGGTGGCTCTCCTGAAATGATGCTAGAAAGGTGATCCACTCTAAGATGGGTCTTACCTTGCCTAACAACCACTTCAAAGTCACATTCCATTAGTAAGAGGAACCATCTTACTAAGCGTCCTGTATTGCAAGGTTTATTGACCAAGTATAATAAAGCTTGATGATTAGTGAAAAATTTGAACTTGTTGGCCAATAGATAGTGTCTAAACTTCTTAACAGCATATACCATGCCTAAGCCTTCTCTCTGAGTTGTTGTATAATTTTGTTCTGCAGCATTTAGTTGTCTACTCGCATATGCTATGGGAAAATCTAGATTGCCTTCACCTGTGGGTTGTGACAACACACATCCTATTGCATAATTGGATGCATCCACATGTACATGGAATGGTTTATTCCAATCCGGAGTGGTCAGTATTGGTGCTGTGCACAAGTGTTTCTTCAGCTCATGACTTCTTGCATTCATTGTTCCACTCAAACTTTGTCAACAAGGCATAAAGAGGCTTGGCTATAATTGCATACATGTGAATAAACCTACGGTAATATCCACAATGGCCCATAAAGGCTTGTACCTCTTTAACATTCCTTGGCCTCGACAACTCCGCTATGGCTTTTACTTTTTCCTCATCTGTTGATATTGCGTTCTTAGAAACAATATGACCATGAACACACACCATGAACCATGAACAGGTAGACTTGGAAATCTTACTCTCAAGATTAAATATAAAGTTTCCTTCTTTCAAAGGCCTAGCTCAGGAGGATCCGGATGAACACATTAGAAGGTTTTTGGCACTATGTAAGACTAGACGCTTAATGGGTAGGGAGGATGATTTTTTGATTCTCTTCCCACCCACATTAGAAGGATTAGCAGATAAGTGGTTCAACCAGTTTGTTGAAAACCATTTTACCACTTGGGATTTGATGAGAGATGCATTTAAAAATCAATTCCAACATGGCAACACTGCGGAGATCATCATAGAAGAACTAGAACATCTGAGATTGGGTCCAAGAGAAAAGTTCCCAGAGTTTGTGACTAGGGCCAAAGCACTAATGGCTAAATTGCCAGATCCACCACATGATTTTTTTTAAAGAAATGGTTAGCCAAGCCCCTACCAGTGGCCACCCAATGCAAAATAAAGGAATTAGTGTTACCTACAGCCTCCATAGAGGAGTTCATCAACACAGCTACACGACTGGAGTAGATAAGGCACCAGCATGGAGCAACTTCTTCCCAACCAACATATGGTACAGAAATGGAGGATCGAGTGATCCAGCTAAGGAAGGAGCTGGAGGGCTTAAAAAGAAATAAGCCTTACAAAGAGGAGGAGAATGTTGTTGCTCAGTTGAGAAGGGAGATTGAAGCACTAAAGCTCCAAAAGGAGGAGGAGGCCCAAGCAGAGGAATTGGCTCAACTACGACAGGAGCTGCAAGAACTCAAAGGGAGTGGCATCAAGAGTGGACTTTGGTGTTCCATGTGCAGCAAGCAAGGTCACATAGTAAGTGAATGTCCTCTACTAAGTGTGACTTGCCAATTATGCAGGAAGGTTGGTCATGAGGCCCATGATTGCCAATCAAGGGGTATGCCTGCAACGACATACTGGACACAAGGAGGATCCCTACCACCCACAAATGTGATGGCTGCAGCACCGAATCAAGGTAACAACTATAATCCTAGACAGAGGAATAACTTTGGAAATGGGCCTAGGAGGCCAATCATCTATTTTAGATGTGGAGAATGCGGGCACTATCAAAGTAGGTGCACCCTGCCAGAAAATGCCCCTCCTTGTAGGAACTGCCCTGAGGCCAAAGACCATTATACAAATTGTTGTCCTAAGAATCAAGCCTCTTCCTCCGGGTCCCATATCAAATGATCTCTGTGCACAAAGAAGAAATGTGTGATCAAGTCAATGATCCATCACCATCTACCAGGGTGGTGCAGTTAGAAGAAATAGAATCTTTGACTGTGCAGACAAGAAGCAAGGGTAAGGTTCAAGCAGACATAGGACAAGAATCAAAGATTAAGGAATGGAATCAAGACAAAGAACCATCTGAAGATAAAGCCACCACAGGTGTAGATACAAGGAAAAAAGGAGATCTCATATGTACCAGTGATGCCATTGGGCATGCCTTCAACAGGGCTCATGAGGAGTTTGATAAGTCAACTGGAGCCCATGCTCTCAAGGAATCAGAGGCTTCAAAGCTACTCAAGTCCATGACAAAGGAGGTTAGTATTTTTGATTTAATAAAGATGGATGGGAAATTCAGGTCAGAGTTATTGCAGATAATTGATGAAGCTTCCACTACAAGTTTGGTGGCAAAGACTGCTGTTTTACATAAAGGAAAAATTATAGGGGAAGCACCCCTTACAGATTATAAAAGTCCTCGGCTGACAGTATCTATCAAAGGCCATGAATTTCAAGGAGTTATTGTGGATGGTGGTTCTGGCATTAACTTGATGCCTGAACATACAATGGAAAAGATTGGACTCCACCCTTCAAGGCCTGCAAATTTCACTGTTACTTTGGCAGATCAGAGCAAAATAAGGCCCTTGGGAGTGATCCCAAAAGTTCCACTTGAAGTACAAGGTAATCTATTCATTCTGGATTTTGTGGTTTTAAGATTGCCCCAGGTTGAAGGAGGATTTCCCCTCTTAATTGGAAGACCATGGCTGAGGCATGCAAGTGTCATTCATGATTGGGGCAAGGACACTATGTGGGTACAAAAGAAAGGGCAAGAGCTGACACAGATTCATTTAGAAGAGGGCCCAGATAATCAAGGAAACACTAGCATGATGCAAACAGTTGGCATATGCATGGAATCAGAGTTGGAGGATCAACCCCAAATAGATTTTGAGGAAGAAGAGGATATTCTAAATTGGCTCCAAGCAGGCAACTCTTCCTCTCGTTTTGAAATTTTTCTTAATAATTCTTGCATGACTGAAGGTTATGATGAAGATAAGGAGAAAGTCTAGGTTGATGGATTGGGAGAGCCCATCACAGATCACAGAAGGGGCAGGAAGACACCCCTCAAATACAAATTGGAGGAGGATATGACAACCACAGATAAGGAAGTTACTAAAGCTAAAGGCAAAGTAAAAGATTCTAGTGAAGAGTGTTCTTTCCCGATTCAAGAAATCCCTGCAGGATGGATGTAGGACAAGGAGGAACACATTGAAATCCAAAATACACTTGCTTATGAAGCAATGCACGAAAAGCTAGTGGAAGAAGAAAAGGAAGGAGATGAGCACAAAGATAATATGGTAGAGAGAAATCCTGTCAAAGAAATACAATTAGGCACTCAAGACAATAATCGGCTAGTTTTGGTGGCCACTTGGTTGTGGAGCCACCCAGGGCTCCTTGAAAAGGTAAGATCATTCTTGACCCATTATACAGATGCTCAAGACACTTGAAGAAGTATGGATCACCTGGAACTGCAAAATCTGTCCAGGTTGTACATAACTTTCTCATCTCATTCTGCTCAATTTTAGTAGTTTTCTTTATCAATTTCATACTTGTTCCTTGAGTTTTTAGCAAACCTAGAAGGCATTTCATAACCTCTGTAAAAGTACAAATTTTGGGTATTTTTGGAATTTTTTCTAGCATTTTTAGCATTTTTCTAGCATTTTTTATCCTTTTCCAATATCATTTTCTTGCCAAATAGGAGGAATAAAAGGATTCTCTCTGTGGTTTGATGAAGGAAATTGGGCCTAGCCCTGTAGAAAATTTCATGAGAATTTTTTTCAAAATTTTTTGGTAATTTTTTGGCATTTTTTTGGATTTTTCCTTCATTTTTATCTATTGTTGGGTTATTTTGCAAAAAAAAAAAGGCCCCCCAGGATTTTCGGGTTTAGGGTTAAAAAAAAAAAAAAAAAAAAAAAACTCTCTCTATCTTCCCCCCTCCCCCCACCGACCACCCCCCCCCTCCCCCCCACCGACCACCACCGACCAACCCCCCCTCGCCCCCCTAATTTATTTTTTATTTTTATTTTGTTTATTTTATTATTTTTATTTTTTATTTTATTCATTTATTTTCTTTATTTTTCTTTATCTTTTTTTTCTGCATGGGCATTCAAAAAAAAAAAAAAAACAGAGACGACCATTTTTTTTAATATATATTATTTTTTTTTTAATTTTTATGGCTAAAAGCTTTTGGCTCTAGATCGTGCCTCGGTTGGCCGTTTTTTACAAAAATGGAGTCATTTTGATGTTTTTTGGCACCTCTCGACTTAGTTTTTGGCTTTATTTTTCCAAATTCCAACTTGTTCTCTGACTTTTGGTCACTACCCACATGTTTTGAACACATTTATCACATGTTTTTATTTCACCACATTGTAAAAATGGACTATTCTCACCTTGTCTTACCTTATGTTTCATAATCTTCCACATGCACCCTCTGTAGCTCTATTGTTTGATCATTTTCACCCCCTCCAGACCCCATCATCATACCCCCATGCCATCCCTTTACCAATCTGCCCAGCCACATCCTTAACCCATCCTTAACCCTCCCTATCCCTTCAATTTCCGCCCCTCAGCCCTCCCCTCCAACTTCTTTCTATCCTCCCATTGCTTCCCTTTGCTTTTCCATGGCAAAATCCAATTGTTGGTTCTTCTCTGGTGCTTGTTCTATCCTGCTTTTGGTGGAATTGGTTGCTGCTCAGATGTCCTCTTCAAGTTTTTGCAGCTCTATTATCATGGTGTCCTATATGCTCAGTGTTTTGGCTGTCGCTCTCCGAGACGGAGAGCACATTAGGTGGTGGGCAACTGTTGAGCCCATAAAAGTCATATTGGTCAAAGTCAACTACACTCAAAGTCAAAAGGTCAAAGTCAACTAGTCAAAGTCAACAAGGTCAAGGTCAAAGTCAATAGGTGCAAAGTCAAAGTGCTAAAGTGCAGGTGTCAAAGTGCACAGGTAGTGCACAATTAATTGTCCACAGAGGGTAAATTGGAGAAAGTGGGTTGCAGGTTGCAGAGGTATTTTCTCTAATTTCCCTAAGGTTCAAAGTGTTTTTTAAAGTGTTTTGGAAGGTTCAGGTGAACCCCCTCGTATGTGCACAAGTGAAGACTTAAAAGGAAAATGTGAAGGTATGTGAAGCGGCAGCGTACGCACAGGTGAAAGTATGGCCCCCCATTAAAATTTTTGGTTTTAGTCTAAAGTCACTACAGGACAAAACAGTGAGTCGTTGGCTGCCACTTGTGAAGACAATCTTGGGACATCAAAGTGAGCACCAAGATGCTATTGCAGTTAAGAGCGTACATGATCGACACACTCAAATCAAGGCAAGGACTATTCTTGGACCAATCCTTAGAGTAAGCAAGAGAAGCATAGTCTAAGGGGAAGCAAGAGAGAGAAGGGCAAGAGTCACCAGTGTGCGACGCAGAGAAGTGGAAGTGCAAGGTGCATGGAGAGTGACTAAGGATTTGTGCAGAGAGTGCTAAGCTATACTCCCCCAAGGATCTCAAGGTCTCATTG
This sequence comes from Ceratopteris richardii, assembly GCA_020310875.1. Lineage (NCBI taxonomy): Eukaryota > Viridiplantae > Streptophyta > Polypodiopsida > Polypodiales > Pteridaceae > Ceratopteris > Ceratopteris richardii. Next base: position 181,285,406 of record CM035419.1, read on the forward strand.
CAGTGTGCGCGTGCCGACAGAAGGTATTCACTCCTCCCCCTTTGTGGAAGCTTGGTGCAAGGTGTGCACAAGTGTGAGCTTGAAACAGGTGGAGGTCTGGTGCAGAGGAGGCCGGCAGCAAGAAGACTTTGGGTATTGGGTATTTTGTAATTGAGCACTCTGTGGGGTTTTGCATAGAAGTATTGGCTTGTATTGTCCTTCAACCTTGTATTTCTCTTATTGTAATCAATCGGCAGAGGCTTCCAGGTGTATTTTCTCTTCTTGTCTCTTTCCTTTTCTCCTACAAACCCTAAAACTCCTTCTTGTCCAAGAATCCCCCAACACTGGGTCTCTAATTGGTCTATCTCCTTGAGAAGTTCCTTTTTCTCTCCCTTTTAGGCGTTTCTCCTCTTCCTTTGCGACCTTGCACATCCACAAATGAGTATCTTCATGCATCCAGGATGTATCAGATGAACTTTTAGAATGCACAAAGATTGAATCTTCTTGCTCCTTGTGGATAGAATTCCACTGTAGGGGTGGTACATCTCTAAAGGTGTAATCCTTCAAATTGACCTTGGTTGTGACCCCTAAGCATTGCAAGTATAAGGAGTTGGTTCCCCAATCCTATACAACTTGGAGTTGTCTTAGGAAGGGCCTTCCTAGGATCATTTCGTAGGTAGTAGTTTTACCAAAGTCACATATAGCAAAGGTGTGCTCAAACTCTACACCACACATGGTTGGAGTTATCCCTTCTAGCAGTCCTAGAGGTCTTTCAACATGGCCGTCACCCATCTAAAGCTTAATTCTAGTTGGTTTTAATGCAAGTTTACCCCATTGCTTCCACAAGCAAGTGGTCGCAATAGCAACACCAACACCAGAATCTATGATCGCTTTGGTTGTGTAACCTTGGTAGGTGATCGGAAGATAAGTATTACCTTCCTCACCTTCGCTCATGTCCCCTATTTTGTCTAGAGGTATCTCTAGAACTTTCTGGTTAGAGTCTACTTTTGGCATATTGGAAGCGAGTTTTGGAACCTGATCCTTCACATGATTCCATAACTCAGGTTTTGCTTTGTGCATCTCTTCCATAGTGATATGACACTGAACCTTAGTGTTCTTCACGACATCAGTGTTTCTTGGAACCACCGAGTCTTCGTTTCTGATCAATATTGTGGGAGCTCTGATGTTTTAGATTCTCATGGGCCTGTGAATTGTGGCAACTCTTGTAAAGAATTGGATTCAAATCCTGAACTTTCTTTTTCTTGTTGCTCTACTTGGTCTCCATAAATATATGGAATGTCTTGTGGGAATTGATCATGGCGGTCATCAATTTCAAGAATAGGAGGAGAAACATCCTTCTCCTTGGCCCATTTCTCTTCTTGTACTTCCCGCAAGAACTTTTGAGTGTGCTTTTGAATTGAAAGAGGTTCTCCCTCATCTATGGAGTCAGGAACATAGACTTTCTTTGGTGATGAGCTCTCTCTTTCAATGGTTGGTTGAGACTGAGGAGGTAAAGAAACTTGAGGTTTATTTACCAACTACTCTAATCTATCTAGTAAGCCTTGGAAGTGCAAATCTGGTGTAATAGCATTTGTCTGATTGAATGATTGATTGGCCTTGAACATAGCTTGCGCTAGTTCCACCATTTTTATGCACATTTTTGTCCGTTCAATCTCTAAATGTGCTCTAGGGTAGCTCTTGTCTAGGTTTGCTGGTGTTGGCCCCTCTTGAAGTCGAGCATGGTATGCCTTGAACATCATGTCCAAGCCCTCTGGGGTTGGATCTGCAAGAACAGATCCTGGTTGTGGTCTATTTACAATGGTTCGTGGGTGAGGTTGAGGTTGGGGATGAGGTGGTGTGGATGGAGTTTTGACATGTGAGGGGATTTAAGAGGCAATATCTTCTATTTTTGTCTTTGCATCTTTCAAGCTTTCTTCTAGTTCGGATAACTTTTTGGTCCACTTACGATTGGCTTTCTCCCTAGTATCCTTCCATGTTCTTGTTTTTCTCTTACTAGGCTCTCCTAATTCACTTGGCTCTGATTGCTCAGCTAGTTTAGCCTGTTGTAGGGCTTGTGCCCTAGTAACTGCATGTATAGGAGCCACACTATCGCTACTGGAACTTGAATCCCCCATTAAGACTACTACATTAACGGGTGTAACCTTTGGTGCACTAGAGGGATGTCCGGGACAATCTCTGAGGAGTTGTTCCTTGCCACACTCAAGACAAACGACTTGTATTGTGATGTTCTGCCCTTGTGTCGGAGATGGTGGTTGGGGTGGTTGTTGTCCTGGTATAGGTTGAGGGTAGCCATATCCTCCATGTTCATACGGTCTAGTTGCTCCTTGTGGTCTTGGGCATGGGTTATGCCTAGGAACTTCTCTGTCTTGTTCTCTAGGAGGGTACCAGTATGGTCTACATTGGGGTGGTTCAAACGGTCGTGGCTGTCTATTCATTGGATAGTTCTCGGTGTTGTGGTTGGGGTACTTCAGCTCATTGTAAGAGTACATGTTAGGCTCTTGAGTTGATTGTCTATTGTCGGGGTAAGGTTTTGATAACCCTAATCCTTCTCTGGTGCAGACAAGAGATGGATGATCTCCACCGCAAAGTATGCAACATTCTAACATTGGCACTCTCAAGGAGGAGTTCTGGTAGTTCCTTTGTCCTTGCACCCCTAATTTCTTGGCCACTAACTCTACCACTTTGTCCACATAACTCGAACTAGAAGTCTCATTGCTCCTTGTATCCTCTGATTTTGTAGGAACTTGTGTGGGTTTAAGATCCTTAGCTAGGTTGTCTTCTAAATCTATGCACTCCTGAAGACACTCACTTAGGGTTTGCAATCGTTTTACGTATACTAAGATTCTCAGTGTTCGATTGGTTAGACCTTCTAAAAATAAGGATATCATTTTCTGTTGAGAAGGTCTCTCTGTCACAGGCATCGGTCTACGTATTGCTTAAATCTTCGTGCTGCATTTTTTACTGTCTCATTAGGAGCTTGTTTGAAACTATGTAGTAAGGATGACAAATTATGCCTGATCCCTCGCTTAGTGAATTCCCAAATAAGTTCTTGGAAGAATTGTTCGATATTGCCAAATGAATTTGGATCCAAGGATTGAAACCAAGTTAAGGCTACTCTTGTGAGGGTTAGCCCAAAGGATTCATGTTGCATAAAAAAATCATCCACTTGCTCCGCTTGCAATACCTGCTTGAATTCTGCAATGTGGTCATAGGGCTCTCCTGTGCCATCGTAACGATTTCGCATACATTTGGCCAATTGGATTGGTCTCACTCTTTTGTTTGGCTCTGGGGATTGCATTATGATGGGGACACCTTGGGGCGGTTCTGTCCTAAAGGTAGGTCTATTCATATTTCCCATTCTCTGACTAGTGTGGCCGTGGGGGTTGATTCCTGGCATGGTGAATTGTTCATGTGGTCTATCGGGTCTAGTACCTTGGCTCATTTGTCCTAACATCACATTTTCTGTTCTTTGCTGGGTCTCGAATGGGTTTTGTGAGGTAGTTGCATGATCTCGAGCTAACTCTCCTCTTTGATTAATCTGATGAGGGTTTTTAGTTACGACATAGATCTTGCCCATCTTGTCCATGTAGACTCCATCTTTGTACTTGACAGTTGGTCTTGGAACTATTTCAGATTCTGTAGTGTTTATCATTCTTGCTACTGTCCTGTGTATACCATCAAGGTAGATGGGTAATCCTTGCCAGTTAGTGGATATGTATCGAAGAGACATCCGATATTCCCATTCCACTATAGACATAAAACCTTCCCCAGGTACTGAAGTATGCATGTCTTCAGAAGCCAAGAGTCTCTCCCAGTTAAATGACATTTTTGACTCACTTGTCTATGAACTCAACACATAGTGTTAACCATTGAGTTGTGAGTCCCTGACTTGGTTGTGTGGTTGACCTTAGTTTCCAGTGATTTGGTACTTTATCTATCTCTTCCTAAGTATCAACTTGAGCTTAGGTTCATAAGCCTTGTCTACAAGTCCAAAATTGTCCTTTGAATTGCTCAAAATCTTGTGGAGCCCCTTGCTTCTTAGTCCTCGTATTAATTTTATTGTACCTAGTGGAAATTTTGGTAGTACTCCTCACGAGCTTTCCAATGAACCAAAGATCACTCCGAACGGATTTCGTATGAGAAAGTTATGCCAGTTCAGGGTTCTCGGGGTTAAAACAGGGAAACAAGATCCCTTTGGGAGTACCTCAGGACAGGCGATACAATACCAAATTTTTGCCACGATACCACCATGGGCGATACCACATTCGACGATACGATATCACCAAGGCGATACCAAATTCCACGATACGATACCACTTGCTAGGCGATACCACCAAGCCCACGATACGATACCAAAACAATCGACGATATGATATTGGGTCTACTGACGATACGATACCAAAAATCACACGATACGATACCTTTGCACTCGACGATATGATACCAAGTTAGTGGACGATACGATACCTGACCACTACACGATATGATACTGGATATCACGCGATACGATACCAGATTGCTCACGATACGATACCAGGGTAAGGGACGATACGATACCACTCTATAGACGATATGATACCACTCCACTGGCGATACGATACTGCTTGTGCTTCGAGATATGATACCACAAGGTGCATGATACGATACCAAAAATTTACACGATACGATACTGGAACTCTCACGATACAATACCGGTTCTATGGACGATACGATACCACTTTTTTGCATGATACGATACTAGATTGGGCACGATACGATACTGAGTCGATGATACGATACCAAACTAGCACACGATACGATACTGCACGGTCAAGGATATGATAACACTAGGGCCACCGCGATCGCGATACCAACACTTGACGATACGATACCAGAATGGTATCGCGATACCTCAAGTGGGCATGCACGATATGATACTACTCGACAAGTATCGCAATACTCGAGAATTCTGGTATCACGATACCAAAACTCAACCGGTCACGATACTTGGAGATTTTTAAGCCCAAATTCAAAATTTTATGCAGGTATGTGTACCTTGTGTCCTCTTGTCACTCCTATCAGCCTGTAGGTGCCAAGTCATCCTCCAGATGCATGATATCACCGCCGCGATACCAAACGCTGGTCTCATCACTCCGCGATACTGTCGCCCAGATTTTGGTGTTTTACTGATGCAAATCTCTGTATTTCAAGGGCGCCTAAGATATCAACCATCTCCGAACTCCTTGCATAGCCAAGAAGGAAGAAAAAGAGGTAAAATAGGGAGTGTAGAGTCAAAAAAGTGAAAAAATTAGAGAAGGTGAAGATGAGAGGAGATGGTGGTGATGATGATGATGAAGACGAAGAAGGAAAACTCAGAAACTAAACTAAAAATGGTGATTTTTTTACCTTCCAATGTTGCTACTCTATGTCTTACCGTCACACCCTCGTCCTCCAAGCTTTCTCCCCGGCAATGGCACCAAATTTGGTGTCACTCTAGCACAATGGCAAGTACCAACGTGAGGAGCTTCACCTCATAAATGTCAATCCGTGGAGATGTGAGGACTAGTATGAATACCAAGAGCAAGTGAAGTGCACAAGTGCGTGAGTGAGAGCATACAAACATGCACACACATACACACACATGCACACAAGGTAAGAGCAAAGAGTGGAACAATGGAAGGACTTCAATGACAAAAGAGCTCTCTTACAAAGCTGAAATCTGCAACAAGCTAATCCCCAAAAATGAGCTCTCCAGCCCTTCATATAGTTTTTTGAGTAGTTTGGGCCCTTTCCAGACCTAGTGTCTGGCCTAGTTAAAAAATAGGTTCCAGGGCTTATTTGGGGGCTCAAACGAAGTCTAAAAATTATGAAAACTGGCAAGATGATACTTCTAATACTCCTCAAGCTCAAGGACTCCTTGGCTTGAACAAAATGGAGTTACAAAAATGGAAAATGGTATCTACAACGGTTTTTAGTGATAAAAATCACTATTTTTATAAGGATTTCTTCTGAAAATTTGACATGTGCTTCTTGGAGCTCCCTACATGCTCCTTCTTCTTGTGTATCCTCTTCATTGATGCGCTTCCATGCTTGTGTGTGACCTTGACTATCAACATAGCCATTGGCCCCTGAAGACCCATAAGATGGATTTTGCCACAAAATGGGTAATCTTTGCATTTCATGTGATGCCATTTGGGATCACCAATGCTCTTGCTAGATTTCAAAGGCTGATGTGTCATGTGTTTAAGGAATTCTTGCAAAAGAATTTAGAGGTCTATGTTGATGATTAGTGCATTTATTCCAACATTGGACAAACACATATTCATAATATAAACAAATCTTTGACAAATGCGGCGACTACCAAATTTGCTTGAACCTAGAAATATGTGTTTTCATGGTTAGACAAGGCAAGATTCTAGGTGACATAGTATCAAAAGAGTGGGATATCTACTGACAAAGATAAAGTTAGAGCTATAGAAGGGCTATCTCGACCAAAGAATGTCAAGGAAGTATATGCTTTCATGGGTCATTGTGGATATTACCGACACTTTATTCACATGTAGGGGATAATTCCAAAGCCCCTGTATAAACTTTTTTTCTAACTTTGAGGGGAATGAAGAGTGCGAAAATTCTTTCAATGAGCTCAAATGAGGATATTGTTCAACATCAATCTTGGCTACACTAGATTGGAGTAAGATATTCCATGTTCATGTGGATGCTTCTAATTATGCTATTTGGTGTGTGTTGACACAACCTATGGTTGAAGGAAACATTGACCTTCCCATTGCTTATGCAAGTAGGAAGCTGAACACAAGAGAATGAAATTACACCACTATAGAAAGAGAAGGATTAGGCATGGTGTATGCAGTTAAGAAGTTTAGGCATTATTTGCTTGCAAATAAGTTTAAATGTTTTATAGATCATCAGGCATTACTCCCCTTGCAACTCAAGTAGGCTAATAAAATGTTTTCTCTTACTAATGGAATACAATTTTCACGTGGTTGTCAGAAAAGGAAAGAATGACCTTAGGGCAGATCATCTTTCTAGACTTACTTCAAGAGAATCACTACAGGGAGTATGAGATGAACTTCCTGATGCTTATTTGTTCAACCCAAAAGTAGTGCCTAAATGGCTAAAACTATAGTGCCTATTCTCGCTTTTGGACCCAAACATCCTATAATAAGAGCAAAGGATAAAGAAGTGGTGAAATCTCAAAAATATCAAATAATGGTAGGAAGTATATACAAGCGCACAGATCAAGGGATCTTAGCCTTGTGTGGAAGAAGAAGTACATGCTAAATGGTTGCAACTAGCACATGTAAGTGCCTTAGACCAACACCATTTAAAATACCGAACCCTACAAACCCTGAGGAGATTAGGTGTATACCGGCCAATGATGGAAGCATATGTCTATAGGATGTGTAAGAATTATGTTTATTAATAAACCTCTAATGGAACATGCTACATTGTATCACATGTCTTTAATACCATATTGCAGCAGTCCATTAGTTGACTTTTTGAGTATGAGAACATTCCCTCAAGAAATGACTTTCGCATGAAAGAGGAGTCTTGAGCAAGAGGCTCAAGATTATAGTCCCATTGAAGATAACTTATATAGGCGAGGACAAGATGGATATCTTTGACTTTGCATCCATGAAAGTGAATATCCAAGATCTTAGAAACTGTACACCAAGGTGTGGCAAGAGGACATTTCAGACTTGATCGAGTGATCAAGGCTATACTATCTACAAGACCTTGGTGGCCAATCCTTCACAGGGATGCACATGCTTATGTGAAGAGATGTGTCATATGTTAGTGAACTGAGTGTTTGATACACAAGGGTGAGATGCCATTGAGACCCACGATGGGAGGATGTGCATTCTCCAAGTGGGGAGTAGACTTTGTTGGTCCTATTATCCCCCAGCCAAGAGTTCACATGTCGAATATATTATTGTCGCTACCAATTTTCTAACCAAGTGGGTGGAAGTAAAAGAAACTAGAAAGAACAATGCACAAATGATAGCTAAGTTTCTATTTGAAAACGTATTTACCATATATGGATTGCCAATAGAGTTGGTGAGTGATCGTGTTACCCATTTTTTGAATGAGGTTTGAATAATTGCTACAAGAATTCATGGTCATTCATAAGAAGTCTACACCTTACCACCCACAAGCCAATGGACAAGCAGAAAGCATAAATAAGATTCTATGCACTGTTTTGACTAAGCTCATGAATAAAAAATGTTCAGATTGGGACAAACACCTACATCATGCTATTTGGGCATATAGAGTGGCCTATAAGACGATACTCAATGCCACCCCCTTTCAGATGGTATTTGGTCAGAATGCAGTTCTACCCTTAGATTTCTTGATACCCACAATGATGGTAGCACAAGAGCATCAATGGATTGGATGTCACATAATCCTAGAAAGGGATGGTTGAATCATACCTTAAGAGAGAGGATTAGGAAGTAATCCTCATCCATGGCTTTTGGGGCTAGTGGTTAGCCCATCATACTTCTAGCTAGGAGGTTGTGATTTCAATTCCCAACATTGGTATCAGAGCCTAGGACCACCTTGCCCCAATGGCCTCTAAAAAAGGCACTTAAGCATAATATGTGAAAGGGTACTAATGGAGAAGGTGGTGCTTTGAGAATTGTGTCCAACAAAGGTTGCAATATATCTCTCAATCCATATGTTAGATTGAGGCATGTAAGGTACTATTGGAAAGATCTCAAAATGAACTTTCCAAATCTAGTGGGAACTTGGGAAGCACTTGACCATGGGAGAGTCTAAAATTGGCCAAAAGAAGGAAGGCACATGGGCATTTGGGCACCACAAAGAGGTGGGCTGGATAGGTCTAGAATAGGTCCTGGTGCTGAAATTTGAGGTTAGTGGAGGTGCTCAAACTTGGGAAAGGGCCCAAGTTAGATAGAAGAGTCCACAAGTGATCATTGAGGGAAATGCCCAATCTAAGGGGAAAGGAACATCACATTATCCTAATAGGGGATGGTTGAATCATACCTTAAGAGAGAGGATTAGGAAGTAATCCTCATACACAACTTTTGGGCCTAGTGGTTAGCCCATCATACTCCTAGCTAGGAGGTTGTGAGTTCAATTCCCACCATTGGAAATGGTCTATCTTCTAGGATTTTTTATTTAGAATGATTGGGAGAAACTCGATTGAGAGTGGCTATTGGGATCTACACAACTAAGCAAAGATAGAAGGCATACTTTGACATACACAATTAAGATAATCGCCTGAAAGGAAGAGATATAGTCTTGGAATATACACTGAAGCAACATGCTTGGAAGTTGGGAAAACATGGCTATGGATCCATGATCATCAACCGGATATTCACAAATGGAGTAGTCTAACTAGCTACCTTAGATGGTGAAATACTATCAAGCTACATTAGTGTGTGTAGAGTGAAACTCTACCAAGAACCTTTGATGAAAGAAATGCTAAGTCTTCTCAACATCGTGAAAAAGCACAAAGAAGAAGAGAAACGAATTCAAGAAGAAGGTCAGGTAGAAGCCTTAGAACATATCCGATGTATAAAGTTGAGAAGACAAGGGAGAGATAAGCCTAGGCGAATTAATCATGAGGTACCAAAATATCATATGGCAATGTGCCAAACTAGAAATGTCTCCTCTCATTGTATAATTGATAGAGGTCCTCTAATAACCATAGAAGTAGGACAAGGCATGGGTGCAAAGACTATCAAGGCCTTAATTGACTCAGGTGTGGCCACTAGTGTTGTTAGATTTTCTTGCTGTCAAGACATGCAATTGTGCATTAATCCTATCGAAGCTCATCTAATAGGATTGGGAGGAGTGGAAACCCCTTGCATGGGTGAGCTGGAACTAGGATTGGATCTATGATCATGTAATCAACTTGAACCTAAGAAGTGGAATTCTTTAGGTTTGGATCAACAATCAATGTGTCACAAATGAACTACGAAGCTACACCATCACTCATAGAGAAATGGCATAAATACATGGTCCTTCTACGGTTAATCATGAAGATAAAGATGTTGTTCTTTTCCAAAGCTCCATGATTCAGAAGGATGCGGCTCTTGGAGAACTAGCAAGCGAGATATCAGAACTCCGTTCTTTTCCAAAGACATCAATTATCGCGGTATGACAAGTAGGAAAACATGTGAAGCACTTGGAGAAAACTAAGGAACCCTAAAAACGAGAACTAACTTGCAACTAGACGATTCATGGTGTGAGGAAGATTCAGAGAGGAAAGAGTGAGCATCCACTTGTTCCCTTATCAAGACAACCTATACTTATAAAGCAGTGGACGAGATCAAAGCAACCACGAATATACCTCCAAGCTATTATTCTCAGTACGTAATCTCCATTTGGATACCTAAGTGGTCGATGAAGGCTGATCACAATCCTAGATAGATCTATCCCACAAAGACTCATACAAAAAGTTGTTGCCAACACATATTCAAGTAAAATTAAACCTAATATTACCTCAAAATGGGTACCTAAAAAGTCCTAGATCCAGATAGAATTATCTTCAAATCCGTTGTGTGTAATAACAATCAAAATTTGTAATCTTATAAGGGAAGTTTAGAGAGCCAAAACCTATAATGAAATCCATGACCCTATGAAGTAAATTTCCTTGCATGAGGATAGATGCATTTTGAGTACATTGCACATCCCAAGTATGCATCTAGGAACATTAACTAACCAAGATAATGTTCAACCACATTCATACTACACCACCCTACTAACTCAATAACCATCATAGATGTCACTTGGTATTGAAGAGGGAGTAGGGCATCATCCAATTTTTGATGCAATACTAATGTGATTTTCTTCTTCTAGCAGATCCAAAGTCATCCACTATTGCTACCATCATGGCCAAAGTAACAAGCATTAGCTCTCAAATAGGACCTAGTCAACAAATGATAGACATTGATAGCTTGCCTATTATAAATGTACCCATGGAGGGACCTGAGACTCTAACGGACCTACAAATGATCTCGACTCAGTATCCACAAGTAGGCCACACAAGAAAAGTTAATAGTAATTCTCATTGGTCTAGTGAAATGGCTAGAACTCTGGGTGATGCGACTTATCTTTGGGAAGTTGAGATTCAGTACAATAATATATGGGGCAAATATCATTTCTTCACTAGAGAGTTTGAGTGCTTGCAAAATGCAGAAGAACTCCAACCCATGTGGCACAAGGTAGGCCTAATAGAATACTTCAATGTAAGGCTTTCTAAATTGGATTTCATGCACTACTACCTCATTAACACTCTGTATCCCAACAAGGATACTAAAGCATCCATACCTTTGTGATACCATTTTTACTATGAGGAAACAAGTTGAAAATGTTTCGGTTGACCAATAACCTAGTTCCAGAAGCTTTAGATATGTGGGATATACATATCCCCACAGAGAAGGAAGGCTTATTCCCTGATAACATGAAGAATAGGAATCTTACCAAGCTAAAAGAAGGGTGGCAATGATGCCCAATATTATTTTCCACCTTCACATGTGTATGCAACATTTTGCCTTTCCAAGGAAGGACACGTTTACACAACCACATAAAAAAGTATGGTTTAGCTTGTACCTAGCACACACTCAGAATCTGACCATCAATTTGTCACACCATATCATAGACCGAATTCATGTAGCTCACAAGAGATGGCCATGCAAGACCATCTTGCATGGATGCTCTGTTCTCACATGAATTATCTACAGGTGCCTAGCATACAATGTACCTATTCAAGTGGCCCTCTCCTGGAACTGATTTCAACAATTTAAAAGGAGGAAGGCCTCTGTACCACCATCCAAGAGAATGAGAGGATCAATCCCATGTGCTCAACCTAGAGGAGCCACCCTAACTCCGGATCTCTCTCTCACATTGAAAAGAATTGTATGACCCTTTACACTTAGGTTGCCAAGGTGAAGTACAATTGGTCCTCAATTAATCTCCCCACTAGAACCATTAGACTTAGAATTTCTTTGTGGAATTGGTCAAGATTTAGGTAGTGTCAACTTTGAACAAATTCTTAGGGATGTGAACCTTGAATTGGAAGAAGAAGAAGAAGAAGAAGAAGAAGAAGAAGAAGAAGAAGAAGAAGAAGAAGAAGAAGAAGAAGAAGAAGAAGAAGAAGAAGAAGAAGAAGAAGAAGAAGAAGAAGAAGAAGAAGAAGAAGAAGAAGAAGAAGAAGAAGGCGATCATCAACACAAAGAGGAACATGATGAGCAACAACAATAAGAAGAAGAATTTGAAAGAGCTCCAGCCTATACAACACAACTTCAACGACTCTATGAGAACATTCAAAGCGCCCAAGAGAGATGCAAACTTTCATTACACACTGGCTATGTATTAACTGATCAAATATTAGGGGAAGATGACACCGATCCACACTTCAATGAATCTCTACAACTCATGTCAGAGACGTGTGGAGTGGTGGAAGCCATACATACTATGTTGCAGCAACCACTACCTTGATATGACCAATGATGCATTGATACAAGAACACAACCCAGAAAAATATTCAGATACCTATATCTCAAAGAGAAGCAATCACAATTCAAGAGATAACCTCAAAAACAATGATCGATCTTACTACAGACGCCTTCGTCCAAACATCACCTATCTCAACTATAGCTCTTCCATCCTCACCGAGTACCCAAGAGGTCCAAACTGCCATCACAACCACAAAAACCACCCAACTAGTAGAACTCATTTTTCACACCCCACCCAATTCACCACCCTAGACCAAAGCAACCACAACTACCACTGAAACCATCACCTCCACCCCTTCCTTCAGCTTCTGCACCCTAGTCTCCCATGCAAAACTATTCTCTTCCATCACTGACGTGCTACACACTACCTCTTTTGACCCACTTCAACCAGCCTTTAGGACACCCATTAAAACACACTGTAGTAGGAAACCCACATCGGAGCAAAGGACTTCTCAAATTTTCAGCATTTTGTATCACCCATGTGCCTTGTACCACGGATCCCTATGCTTCCACAGTATCTTCCATATTTTCACCCACACATCAATCATAAGCACCCGCAACCACCCTAACACCGTTTTGGGCATCCTTTGTTGAAACCATGCTCTGAGTCCCATAACCATCAAGGGGCCCTTATCCCATCACAACATCCTCACTCTTCATGGACACCACAAGCACGTGACCTACCATCTCTATCTACATGGTAGAATAAGCATGCACGATACTACCCAAATCCATGGATATATCACCACCCATGACACCACCCCCTCCCCCTATACTTCCACAATCTCCCCTTCCCCCTCCACCAACCTCAATGGAACCTATCACACCATTGTGCACTGCATTCACAATACCCATTCCCACTTCCCTTTCTCCTACATTTCCACCTCTATATATTGCACCCATGCTTGAACATAATGCATTTGACACAATGATTTAGTGTGCAACTTACCTATGAGAGGAATATCAACAATTGGAAGAATGCAATGCCATCATCATTGAGGAGTCACAATGTCTACAAGCAAGAGTCACTTCACTAGAAGAGGACAACTGCACCTTATGAGATCAATATGACACTTTACAACAAGCCCACAATGATCTTGATTCCAGAATGCAAAATGTTGATCAAGAGGCTATCCAGAATATGGAGATCATATTGACTTACTAGATGGAGTGAGATGCTAAGCTCCAAAGAAACATCGGTATTCTCTGATGCTAAGCTCCAAAGAAACATCCAAAGCAAGCACCTCCAACAATAGAACCAAGATAATCTTGAAGCTACTATGGAAAGTACACCAGATACAACCATTAGCCCCACATGATTTCAAGCATTCCTTCTAAGACCATCCACATTTTATTGGAAGATCATGCAAATTTCTTAGAATCTTATGAAAGATTAGAAGATGAACTCAATGAGCTCTGCAAGTAGTAAGCCACAACTAGCACTTAGGTGCTTGAATCCATCCCACTCTCAACTGCACATAAGATATCAAGGCACTTCAGAAACAAATAGAGGAATTGCAAACACAAATATCACAATATGAGCAACTCCAATCTCCATAGGTAGAGCTCAAACTAGAAGAATTGGTAGAGATTCAAGTGGAATAAAACTTTGAAGACACTTATGAACCACAACGAGCCCCTAGGGGTAGAGTCACTGAGGAAGGGATAGAGACATATGAAGCACCAATCCCTCAGTGGGTAAAGCAAGCCGAAGAAATTGGGCAAAGATAGATGACGATCAAATAACTATACAAATTTATTCTATGTCCAACCTAAAGGACATAGTGCTTAAATCATAATATTTTTAGAATTCATCCCATAGACAGATGATCACCACATTAGAAATGCAATATATGCCATATTTCATGCTTTTGGCTAACTGTAAAACTGAAATCAAGAGAGTCATAGGAGAGGCACCAACATTCGCAACACGATTTCAACCTACTGATATGCCATAGCATGCTAAGAGAGAAACCATCTTTCAGCCAAATTTTAGAGCAAGATTACTCGAAACATAGCTTGAAATGATGATGATATGGTCAAATGCTCCATTCTACATCAAGTACAACCCTTGCTATGCTCCAATACTTTGCAAACACCCATGGCCTAAATTCGCTATCAAAGTAGGCACTAACAAGGGATGTTCAAATTCAATAAACTATCCATATAAAACCTAATTTTTAAGTAGGCTTGAGACTAGGTTTGAACAGGGCCAAAACAAGGCAAATGATATAAAAGGACCTAGAGAGCTCACTTTTGAGATTGGATTTTTTATGAAACCTTGTATGAAGAGCACATATTTAATAGATTCCAGTGTTCGTCTCTTTGTCTTACCTTGTGTGTGTGTGTGTATATATGTGTGCATGTTAGTGTGTTCCTCACTCACAAACTTGTGTGATCGCTTGCTCATGGTCTTCATACCACCCTCAGGTCTCCTCAGATTGAAAATTATGAGATAGATCTACTCACATTTATACTCACCATTGTGCTAGAGTGACATGAGGTTTTACTCGCCATAATTATATCAAAAGTATTTCACGATGAAGCTTAGCATTAGATACTTTAGATGCATTGATGCTAGTATCCATTGATGCATGGGGGATTCTTGTAAAATGTATTTTAAATTTGGACAAGCTCAAAGCACAGAAGAACAAGAACCTTAGAATGATATCACTAAGTATTATATCTTTATATAGCTACAATTTTTCTTATGAGAAATTTTCTATTTTCTATATGCTCTTTAGTGCTCACTTTTATACATGTTTAATGGTTATTTTGAGATCATAGCTCTTCTTCTAAACTCATATTTTAGATTTTCTTTCACATTTCTTGAGTATTTGTGGTCTTTTAATCAAATAAAGTGAGATGTCTCTCCATGCTTTGTTTATTGATCAATTTTATATTTATATAATCATTTGGTTTAATCATATTAATATATGCCTTTTTTGTATCTATATATGTTGTAGACTCCTTACAAGTTTTGTGACATTTTAGTAGTTGTAAATGAAGATTTCAAAAATATATTTTGCAGGTTTTAGAGTACAAAAACATGATTGATGTATTAGATGCCACAAACGTATAAATCCTCAAGACTTTGTGAATGGATTATATGCTAGAGGCTTGAAATGCCTCTTTTTCATGTTATGGTTATTTTTTTTGGGCTTCATTTTCTTGGGGAGATGCAGCCAATTTTTTTTTTTTGCTCTCATGGCATTATATACACACCATGAAAAATTAGAGCAATGATTGTTTGAAAGTTAGATGTATATGGGAGATAGTAGGAATGGCTAGACAAAAAAATAGAGACTACTCTATATGTTCCCAAATTCATTGTGAGTTTGAGCTCATGGTTGAAGGTGAGAATCAGATAGCAAAAGGAGACTTTATCATAGATATATCATATGAATTAGAGTTCATTTTTATTTTCTTGTCATTTTGAGAAATTGCCTACCATTTGACAGGAGAAAGTACTAAGAAAAATTGTCATATGAAAGGCAAGGCACAAAAATGTCTGTCATAAGAAAAAAGGTGTGCTTGTCAATTTAAGGCCTTGCTCATAAAGGACAACTTCAGCGGAGCAGACTTTATATCAAGGAAGGAGCGTGTAGAAAATGTATAAAAAGTGCTTCAACCTATTGGATTGGGAACGGAGCCAATATCATTGTAAAATGTTACAAAAGAGGTATTGCGCACATCGAAGGACTGCATCACACGTGTTGATAGGCTATTTGAAGGATTATCGAGGGTTGTGCTGACTAGTAAACAACTAATTAGTGAATGCAGGGAATTTCGCTTGGGATATCTTTGGCTTCTACTCAAAGTCTTTAAGAGTTGAAGAGCTTTTGTTACTCTTTCTCACTAATTTTGTGTTATGTGATGGAGGAAGCTCACGACTCCATTGGAGAAGGTTTTTGGCCATATGCTATTGGATAAGTTGCTCGAGAAAAGGAATCAAACAAGGCCTTTTGATTATCCTATTGGAGGTAGTGACAATGGGGACCATCGGGGAGGTATCCCAAAGAGCCTTAGGGTCATTTCACAATGAGTCTCCAAAACAGTGGCTTAATTTTATGTTGTTCCTAGTGGAACAATGTAAATCTTTCAAATTCTTATTGCACTCATTCACACAGTGAGATGAAACAGTATGTAGACTTATGTTGGAAATACTTTCAAACTCTAAGTTGGCAAGAGACAACCCCTTGGCATGGACGGGGAGGATCGAAACAATATGGACTCCAATGTTCCACGGCGTGTAATCCAACACCATAAAAAATAGAGCAGAATTGGGGTAGCCTTTTTTATAAGCACCATCAAAAGAGTGTACCATCACTCTTGTATATGGTAAGATCCACTCTATTGGAAGAGCCCTCCATAAACACTAATGGAATACACAATAGATTCTCCATCCGATAAGGTAGCCACGTCATATCATAGATGGCACCTTCGAGATCATGCTTTTATGAAGAAAGCATAGGACGATAGGGGCATCTATAAACACTTTAACTAGTAATTTTTTGGACCAAAATTATTTAAGAAAGACATCCTATCTCAACTCTAAATTTCATCAACACCCTGGGTCATCCTAACTTTCTTTTTAGACCATTACTTCAATGTCACACCATATGACCTAAGTTGATGAGGCCATTACTTCAATATCACCATATGAAACACTCGATGTGTACTAAGTTGTGCTTCTATTTGAGCCTATATCACTCTCAATAACAGAGATGATGCTACATATCAATCCATTGGTTCCTAGTAATTTACTTGATCTAAAAATGATACACACATGCGCTTAATCAAGCAAGCAAGAACATTGTTCAATGTCGTGATTCTTTCCTCTATCAATTGAAACTCAAGAGTTAGAGTTACACCTAGATACCACAAGTATTACTTGAAGTCCTTCCTCAAATTGATATCAACAAGCAAATCTAACGTAAAAATTATATGATACTTTAGGGATAGGAATAGAGTTTGGGAGTATGGAAAGATCCATAAAAGTACTAAATATGATACAATTCTATCTAAAGGGGATTAATGAATAACTTCCCCCTCCCTAGAGGTGATCCACTTCTCAAGCCCTTTACTTTTTGGTTGTGAGTAGGTTCCATGTCTCTCTTGGTGCTCTTTTTGCCCCAATTTGTATTGATGGAAATTATCTAAAGGCTGAATTGACTCCTCACTCTCATCTAAGGGTCACTTCACCTAAAATCCTCCCCCCCTTCTAACAAGATTTGGAGGTCAAAAAATAGATTTGTTTACTAAAAAGTTATGTCAATCCAGTCACTTAGGGATCAAAACATGTAGAAACGTCTTGTTGGAATAGATGATGTCTAGGGCACTTGTGCATTGCACCAATGCTTGAAATTTGATTCCAAGTCTTAGGTTCTTGAATAACTCCGAAATTCACTTAAAAGTGATCAAAATATTGCAAATGACTATTCTAGATCTTACAACAATTGTGAATCGAAATTAATACATTTCAAGTGGTAGGTGCCTCTTTGCAATGAGTGATGCTCCCCTAAATGTTTATAAGGACATCACTTGGTTTTCCTTGAATTTTAGCTCAATTCGGTAAGGGATGATTTCCCTAAGTTACTATAGGCCAAAGAAATCATGGTGTAGCAATATGGACTTTTACTTGTTTTCTCTTTGCCAAGGGCTTATACAATACTCCACAAAGCTCTCAAGCTAAGAAAATATGTAAATAACCCTAGAAAATCACTACTTGTAACAAGACATAGTCCTAGCACTTAGAGCAATCATGATCTAGTTTTGTATCTTTTCCTTGCTTTATAAGAGCTCTTAGAACACTTAAATCGACTAAGGCACTAGAAGGAAGTCAAAGATGTGGTCAAAATCCTCTCAAAAACCTCATAGGATTGCCATATGAGTAGAACAATCATGGTCTATCAATAGGGGTTCTGGTCACTAAACTTCACAAATCACTTCCTATGATGCTAGTGTATCCTTTGGGACCTCAAAAAGTTCAATAGAAGCTTAAAAGCCAACCTAATTCCATAGGTGATTGCTCTATTTGAAGCAATGGTGGATTTTAAGAATTGAAAATTTTTCAATTTCTTGACGTCTTAGGATTTATGTAAGCTTCTTCAATGATCTAGAGTAATTCCAAGACTCAAATTCCGCAAAAATCCCTCAAATCCTTAGAAATTTTTCCTAGCATTCTAAGGTTATTATAGGTGGAAATTCCACCTTTTATAGCAAATTGGAGGATCTTTCTCTTGGGGCCCCTTCTATAATCCTTATGCACTCATATTTGAGCAAAATTTGTGCTCCAAGTTTAGGCAAGCCCCCAAGTGTAATTTCCCTAGGATAATTACAAGTGGGATCTCTACTTTCCTCTTGAACTTCTTGATCTCTTGTGACTTGCACTCTTCCTTATGGTTTGCTTAGAAAATATGCATAAGAACTTATTAAAAAATTGTTTATTGGCTTATTCCTATCCTTTTTCAACAAATTTTGCATATGGATATCTTATAACTTGTGCAACTCAATAGCGGCCTTACCTTTCAATTTCAACCACTTTCCCAAGGATGATTGCTCTTCAGTTCACCTTCCTCAAAGCAATCGTGGGTCTTATGACTTTCTGAAATGCAAAAGTTTCTTGCAACTACCTTCTTCAACATGTAAATCTAAGTCCTAGGAGGTTATAACACACTTCAAAGTAAAAAAATACCCCCTTCATCAAAGCAATCTTTGGCCTTACAGTTTGTGTACATATGAATTTTTCATGCAACCACCCTTTTATACATGTAGATATAAGTCCTAGGTGGCTATAACAGACTTCAAAGTAAAAAAAAAAACCCTTTCCCAATGACAATTGCTCTACATTTTTCTCACGTTTTTGCTTATTTGAGATTCATTGTTACCCTCTCACCTCCCTAATCACTTTTTCCACCTCTCTTCACCTTGATCTAACTTTTCCTAACCTTTATGAGAGCAACGCACGCATGAAACGAGATTCATCACGTCTTTTTACCATGGGTGATTTCCCTACTACCTACCCTCTGCAGGTGTTGCAAAGAGATCTAAAAATGACCACTATGAAGTTTAATTTTTTCTTTCAAAAGCTTTTCTAACCCTCAACCATGTGTAAAATAAGAAGAAAAGAGGAAGAAAGAGTGTAAAGATAGAAGAAAAATGAAGAATAAGAAGAAACTTTAATGGAGATGTTGAGAAACCCTAACACTTGAGGGCTACTATTCTAGCCCTCAAGCATTTGTAAAGGAAGAAGAAAAGAGGGAGAAAGAGTGTAGAAATAGAATAAAAGAGAAGAATAAGAAGAAGAAAGTTGAGCTTTAATAGAGAAATTTAAAATTCCTAACCTTGAAACCTAAAATTTACCTAACCTATCTATCTACGTAGCTATCTAAAATGATGAAGTTATGTAAAACACATGCAAAGGGCACCATAAGTGACATATCATGGGAAATCTTATCATCATGCACGTTTGACAAGAACTTTCCCCAACTATGGTGCCAAAAGTGTAATAAGCCCAGGTCTCCATATTTGACGTGCAACACAATAAAGAAAATGTAGTATCCAATGAATGGCCATGCAATTGGTATGAAAACTGCATGTGCAAGATGATAGCACATGCACCTACAGCAAGAGCAAAGCAAACATACACATAGACACAATCATGCATGCACACTTAGACTCAAGAGTATGCAATAGAAATGATGCTCTAAGAAGCTCTCTTTGTTGAAAAAGTCTTATTACAAAGCTCATAAGAGTTGTCAGCTTGTTAAGCTCACTCCAAACAAGTAACCCTAACAAATGAGAGCTCTTTCACTTATATAGAATTTTTAAGAGCTCTCTTGAGAGGTTATTCGAAAGCAGAAAAACACAAAATTTGGTGTGACTTTTCTATTCATGCCATTGGAGCTTGAGCATCACTCAACTTTTACATTATGAGTCTGATTACAACTAAAAATAGGATTTTGCAAAAAATAGCCATTCTTACAAAGAAATTGGGTAAAAACTGGAAATAACCTATTATTAGGGAATTTAAGATGGGAGAAATTGGGTTCTTCCCTTCTATGCTTCCATGTTCATGCTTCCTTTTTATCAAATTCTTCATCCTTCCACTTTGACTAGTGATTTGAAGGCTGACTTTTGAGCTTGTAAAATACATACCTACCTAGGATAGCATGTCTTCTCTTCCAAGAAGCAAGAACCTAGATTTAAGAGAGGCCACAAAGATGACTCTCAAGAGAAATGAAACTAGATGGGGAGTAATCCCATATTTCATGTAATGCAAAACGAGACAAATGGCGTTGATTTAGGAGAAGGAAACCATAATCCTTAATTTAGGCCTCCCAATAAGTAGATACCTCCTAATACACAAGTGATGCAAAAAAATAACTTTTCTCTTTGATTTATAAGATTTTTTAACTCAATACAAAGTTTTTAAGCATATATTGGTAGGAACTTGCTTGATTTTCTTCCAACCATTGAATATAAGGGCATTTTGAGATGTACGACATGTTTTAGATGAGCTTGTTGGTGAGTTTTTTAAGAAAAGAATTATACATGACACCTCTTCTTTGATTCATAACCTCAAACAACATGTCATGAGATTTTGAGGTTTGTTTCATGAAAATTTAAGCAATATGTGCATAGATGTCTAGTTAGGGAGCTTCCTTACCAAGAAAAGTAGATTTCCCTCTTCTTGGATGGAATCCTTAGTGGTGAGTTGTGGGAATTTGTCCATGTAAAGTGCTTGCATAAATTTGATTCATTCTTGAAAGAATGCATAGACTTGGGAGACAATCTAGCTAAGGACCTAAAGCTTCCACAAGTAGACACTACATCATACTCTTCTATGAGTAGTGGATCACATCTACCCTCTGTTGATGAACCTATACATGGTAACTAATCATTCGGGAATACTTTCTATTTTCCCCTTTCTTAACTTCAAACAATAGATATAGTAGATAAATTTTGTGTAGTAGGTGCAACCATCATTTAAACAATAACAACCATGTAAATTCCTCATTTTACTTGGTAGAAAGGTGTTTATAGATGACCATTTTCCAAAAATTCAAAAAAAATGGGAATATGATTTTGAATTGAAACCTTAAGTCTTCAAACAATTTTCCAAGGAAAGGGCATAAAAGAGACATTGCATATGAATAGAATCATTGACAGTGAGAAAGCACATTTAAACTGGTGAGTTGAGGGTGAAAAGGGAGTGTGAGCACTGAGAAATGAGCATTGGAAAGTGTGGGAATAGAGGTATAAGGTGTGGTCTTGTGACATCGGTGAAGGTGCACCACATAGACACATGACTACTTCTAGTATTGAGGTGAGAGTTCTATTTTTCTATGGTTCATTTTGGTTTCCAAAGAGGTTTTGTAGAGATGTATTTTGGAGTAGTAAAATTGTAAAGAGATGAATGAAGATGTTAATGAGGGGCCTAATAAATGAAAAGGATAGTGAACACATCAAAGAATTAGAGGGTAAAAGCAAACTATGGTAAGAATTTTAATGATAAATTCAAATAAGACAGGTGTGATAGACAAAGGCGGGATAGGGAATGAGTAAGAGAAAAGAATGCAACAAATGGAGGGGAACCATGTCTATGGATGAGGGTGTGCAAAGACATTATTGGTTAAACATGCACATGTGAAGGGGTTCTATTCACTTGAGAATTTAAATAAGAAATGGGTAAGGAAAGAAAACCAAAGTGGAATTTATGAGTTACATGTCAAAATAAACAAAACTCTAATGATGTCCCTGGTAAACCACTATGTGGATACATCATTGAGATAAATAAGGGGTTAAAGAAAATGGTTCATAATCTATTGAAGGCTAGGAAGGAAGGAGAAAGACCTAGCCAATCAAGAAAAGAATCACAATACCATTTAGCAAGTAAAAACATTCCAATGATGCCCCTAGTGCACCACGTTAGAGAGAAATTGGATAGGATTTGAGTAAAGCAAGAAGTTCTCTCAAATTCATGAGGCTAGGAGGAGTGAAAAGTTCCAAACCTTATAGGTGACAAGATAAAAAACAAGAAATTTTTCATCATGTCAATGGTTCAAGCGATGTGCCTACTTGACATATATGCAAAGACATACATGGTTGAGAAAGTTGTGCATTGAAGGGATTTTCTTCACAAAATTGAGGTTGTGAAAGTTAAAAAAACTTTATTCTCTCAAGTAACAAAAAAAGAATTCTTATCAAGTCAAACATCAAGCAATGATGTCCCGAGTGCCCTAATGCCCAAAGACATCACTAAGTAAGAGTTGAGTACAAAAGGGGTGCAAGAGAATGAGGATAACGACCACCACGTGCTAGAGAGATGACTCTCCTCCCCACCAAATGCCTCTATATATAGCTCTCTCTAGGGGATTGCCCTCTTGGGCAGGTTCGGATACTAGCCAACCATGTGTCGGCCATGTCATTAGGGAAAAAAGTGAGCCCTTCATGGGCCTTGTAAGGATTCCTAATTTTTAGGGATTAAAATGCTTAATCTAAACAATTAAGAGCTTATAAGAAACCGCTAGTGGTATTCCGAAATAAAATAATATTTCTTAGAATCTTGTGTTTGAATTCTCATAAGGAATGTTTCTCTACCATCAGATGCTTCAATTTAAGGGCCAAGATTAAAGTGCATGAGTGAGTAGAGAGAGAGTCTGACATGCATGAGAAATAATAGATTCTCTACGGATTTGCTTTTTTGCACTCTCTGCAAGAACTTGGACCATTAGATCATGATAAATCCAACGATTCTCCGGATTTGGGGCTGAGACGACTTTTGCAGTCACCCTGAGCCGTCCGATTGGCCTTCCATCTTATGGTTCATGCGCAAAGGCGCCATATCTTTTGGAGAGCTTATTCATAGCCATTAGATCATATAAAGATCCAATGGCCACCAGATGAAGGTGCCCAAACTCATCTGATTTCAAATGCTCCCGTTCGATTCGAGATCTCATCTAACGGAGTACATTGATAGGTGCCTTTTTGCTGAAGAAAATGATCGTAGCCATTGAAAAACCTACAAATCCAAGGGCCCATGTGGACAGATGCCTTGACTTTTGTTAGCCTTTAGATCATTGAGCCCATCCAAGGGCTGTAATTCATTTTCAAGACTTTAAAAACCATTCACACAACTGAAACCACTAACTCTAGATGGTTTTCTCCTCTTTGACCAAAGAAAAACTAGAGAAGCCTATGCCTAGCCTATGTGATTAAGGGACTAGACTGTGTCCAACACCCTCTTCTCATTGGTCCATCACTAATCAGCCCTTAATCCAAAAGGCCCAAAGAGGGCTCACTTTTTTCCCTAATGGTAACTGCATGTGCACCAAGTGTCCCAGTCAACTCGAGTTAACTCAAGTGGATGCTTCTAGAAGGCTCTAGATCTCTTTGGGCAAAACACTCTCCTCATGTCCCTCATGGGGATTGAACCCAAGACCTCCTCCTTCACATCCTTGAGACTTAACCACTAAGCTAAGTGGATCACTTTTTCACAAGAGCACAAGACCTCCTAGTAAGTCTAAACTCGAGATCTTTGGTCATACACACGAATGACCAAACGGTGTCACATTTCAGATCTGTCTTAACAGGCCAGATAGTTGGATCATAGACTTACCTTATTACATTCTTCCCCCCTTGGAAAGTATTTTCATCCTCGAAAATAGAGCTATATACGTACTATAGGCAACCCCCGAGCCTCATGTTCTAAAACTAGAAGAACATGGTCATGTTCTAGAACTGTAAGAACATGTCTCATCTCTGTGGTGGCATCCCTACCCAAATGATTCAAAACACTGTCTCATTTTGCACTTTCATGAACTGAAAAAATTATAAACTAGTGAAAGAATAATAAGGGTGGATCTAAAAACATCCCTGGCCAATTCACACTTTCTGGATGTGCGATCTAGGCACAAACATGTGAACTAGGTGGATTCAAATTACTAGTCCATTCCTAGGCATAACTGGTGCATGGACTTAGTAATGAAGGTGGAATTCTTATCCCTTTCAAGACTTTGAGAACTCTTTATTCACTTGAATTTGTTTTGGAGAACTTGAAGTTTGGTTGTCCCGAACATCTAACTTAGATGTTTGTACAATGGTTAACTTCTTTCCAACAGTTACTTGATTTTTCACCCGACTAGAGGACTACTTTGTCCTAATAAGTTTAAAAATCCTATGTAAACTATAGGAGAAAGTTTACCATTTTCTTTGAGTCAACCATACTATAACTTGATCAGTTCAAATTCAAAAATGAAAATTTTCCAACTTGGTACACTTTTCTCAAAGACCTAGTTCTTGGGAATTGTTAATCTGATGAACAATTCCTAATTTCTCTATGCTAGAGTATATATGGACTCTAGGAAGTCATTTATGCTATAACTTGAAGCAAAATCAAATAAATAAGTTCAATTTTGAACTTATTATCTTTCGATGTTTGAAAAGGTTCTTGTACTGAACATCTATCTAGGATGTTTAATTTAGTTACCTTGTTCTATCCGGCTAACCCTTAACTTTTATGAAAAAAATCAGATACCATATGTGAGTCAAATCCAAAAGATTTGGAAAGCGGAAAAAATTAAGTAAAACTCTATACAACCAATTCAAACTTTGAAGATACGTAAACTTGCTATGAGTCAAAGTCTAGACGACTCAAGACTTTTTCAAAGATCTGTTTCAAATAGATATTGAAGCATTTTTTTATCTTTAAGAGAAATAATCTGGATTCTCAAAAAGATTCAAAGCAAATCAAAAACGTCATCCAATCCACAAGATACTAGTCTGGTAACCAACATCAGTGTGTCGACCCACTAAAGTTTTGTTGATGAGTTTTATATTCAAATAATGCTTCACTTGAGACTAAGTTTAGGTCATATTCAGTCTTTCTGACTCCTTACTGGGAATGCATTTCTTGTGCATTTCTTTGAGTCAAAAGAGTGAATTTACCAAGTTAGACTAGGAACTTGGTGCTTGACTTAGTCAAGAAAATCCTTGTTTGAAAAGATCAATTCAAAGTCAAAGTCCAACTTCTTCAAACATTTCTGAAATATTTCCGAATTAACAACACTTTAGTTTGAAGTGTTTCAAGAAGATCTTGGAAGTTACTTACTTCATATCTTCTTACAAACTTGATCTTGAAGTATCTTGAGATCGTACTTTTATCCTCCTTGAATTAAAACTTATCCTTGGAAGTTTTAATTTTCTTGAAGATCAGATCTAACTTCAAAATCCATTCTGAGACTAAAAAATAATTATCATCACACGGTCCGATGTCCCATACCATCTTTCCTACATCAATCAGAGTAAAAAATATGGTGTCCCATACCACCCTATTTTATATTCATATTAATGTGTGGGTGGTACTTATCCTAAAGCCTAAACATCTCTTGATAGAGTACCTTCTTGCTTCAAATCTTTATAAAAATTTTGAAGTTTCAGGCATTACCTCTAACTAGATTTTCTAGGTTTTTGATCCCTTTACATGATCCTGTGCTTTCCTTGAGGAACATAAAAAACCTTTAGAGCATCCATCCTTCTTTGCTAGGGTTTCCAAATGAAAACCAATCAGAATTCCAAGTACTTGAATTTTCATAGAGAATGAGGATCACGACCACCACGTGCTAGAGAGATGACTCTCCTCCCAAACAAATGCCTCTATATATAGCTATCTCCAAGGGACTGCCTTCTTGGGCAGGTGGATACTAGCCAACCATGTGTCGGCCATGTAACTGCATGTGCACCAAGTATCCGAGTCAACTTGAGTTAACTCAAGTGGATGCTTCTAGAAGGCTCTAGATCTCTTTGGGCAAAACACTCTCCTCATGTTCCTCATGGAGATTGAACCCAAGACCTCCTTCTTCACATCCTTGAGACTTAACCACTAAGCTAAGTGGATCACTTGTTCACAAAAGCACAAGACCTCCTAGTAAGTCTAAACTCGAGATCTTTGGTCATACACACGGATGACCAAACAGTGTTCGATTTCAGATCTGTCTGAACCGGCCAGACCCTTGAATCATAGACTTACTTTATTACAAGGGGTCTAACTAATTGAGGAGTTTAGAGAAGATTAGAAAACCCATGATAAAAATAAAAGTAACGAGGAATCACTAATCCAAGGTGAATTTTATCCAATGACGTCCTTGGAGTACTACTAGCCAAAGACATCACTAGTTAATTACCCATGAAAAAAGAAGTCCCACTAGTACATGAGGCTTAGTAGAGGAATGAGAGAATAGATTTATCAAGGAAAAAAGCCTAATATCTCTTTTTCAAGCCAAAAATCATCCAACAATGTTCCTAATGCCCTAAGCACCAAAGACTCAAATATTTGACAACTTTTTTCAACTAAGGAATAGGGAAATCAATATGGGTCATCATATATATCATTTCTTTACACATTTTCCTATTGATTGTAACATAAGAAACACAATAATGCTTGTATTCTTTGGAAGGTTGTTGTTCCTCAAGAAATTTTATAAGATATGAATAATTAAACTATAATTTGTGTGTAGGATGCCTTATAATCGAGGATAGGATGCCATGCATGCATTATTTTGGAGCATTCCAAATAGATCATGCAAATAAATTTTTTGCAAAAATGTTTTGCACCATTGTAGGGTTCCAAGCTCAATGGGTTCTTTAAGAGTCTCTTTACCTAGTATAGGTAAATCATGCCTATGATGTTTGAGGTGAGGTTAATTATCTCTATGATGTTTGAGGTGAGGTTAATTATCTCTATGATGTTTGAATGGATCATTCTAGATCATGCCAAATGATGGAGGATATGATTTATATAGCTCATGTAGGTGGTGTTTTGAGACCTTGGAAAGAACCATGAGACATGTAACAAGACTTTTTTTTTATTAAAGGAAGTTCGGCATTAGCTGTTGGTGCAGAACAATCACCAATTGATGTTTTGACATGGAAATGAATTCAATTTTGAAGACAAGATTCAAGTTGTGAAGCAAGGAAGAAGTATACATTTAGAAGAGGAAGACATGTACACATATGTACAGATAGTTCACTTATATCTTTTAAGAAGTCATAAGGTTCTAAATTTTTATATATATATATACTATGAAAATGTCGGCGCAAATAGGAGAGAGCATGAGATTAGAATAATCAGGAGTTGTAAGAGTCATTAGACATCTTAGAAGTTAGTTGAACTCTCTCTCATCATTCAGTTGTAAACTCCTTCAGAAATGAAAGATTTTTGCGCCCGATGTTTCTGAGTTTTCTCCTTGTGTGTTAGATCTTTTGTGAAATGCTTTTCTACAAGTCTAAGTCTATAGGTGACTGACCTCTGTACAAATTTTCAGTTTCCAATTGTGATCAGGCTAAGAGAATTGAGTGTAGGAACATTTGCATGTGCAAATGAAAGAAGAGAAATTGCAGAAGGCGCATTTTCGATGATCAATGATTTGATCATTTCTCACTCCACAGTTTAAAGTTTTGAGCAAGCAAGCACTCAATCTTTAAGTTGGAAGGTAAGCTACTTGTGGCTAAAAGCATTTGCTTAAACGGGTTCTACTCTTGGAGAACCATGTCTTAAAAGTTACGGGTGTCAAAGTTGACTCTACAGGGTGACAGTTTTAGACATAGGTAACTTGTTGAGTTCATTTCTCAAGTTATACTGAATATTTTGGAGTAATTCAACTTGGAGAAGGTGCACAATCTATAGACGACACCTTGTGCAAAGTTTCATAAAAAACTTTACACAATTGATAGGTTAATGAGAAAGATATGTGCAACAGACTTTCTGTAGAAACATCATCTTCACAGATTTTTCAAAATCTTGATAATTGAGTATTGATCTTCTAAAATTGGTGAAGATTTGAGTTATTCTTGTTATAGAGGTGCTCTAAATACAAGAGTAACTTGTTCTTTTGGAGATTAACACTCTCCATCAGTGGTATCAGAGCAGGAAACATGAGAATTGAAGAAAGGAGGATCCCGACTGGTGCAGCTACAAAGAATTCAACATTTGAAGGTTCAAAAGGTGAAAGCTTGAGAGCAAAGCTTGAGAAGGTCATACAGCACCAAGGAAGACAAAAGGAGTATCATTCGAAGTAAAGGTACATCTGTTACTCATAAAGTTTGAAGAATTCAATACACATGAGAAGGAAGGATGGGAGATTCTTTTCAAATAGAGAAGTTGGATAGAGAGAACTATCCAGCATGGTCAATGAGGATGGAAGCTCATCTAATGAGCAAAGACTTGATAGCTTACATTACAGGTGAAGAAGAAAAGCCACAATTTAGAGATCCTAGTGTTCCAACTAGGGAGGAATTATCAGATTTGAAGAATTGGATGAAAAGAGATGCTCAAGCTAGGAGCATTATCTATATGGCAGTCAATGACTATTTGCTACCTCACATTAGAGGTCTTGAAAGTGCAAGTGATATATGGAATGCTTTGGAAGAGCATTTCCAAAATAGCACAAAGTCTAGGAAGGCATCCTTGTGGGCAGAATTTACCACTTTCAAGAAGAAGGCCTCTCAATCCATCTCAGACTATGTAACAAGGATGAAAGACATTGCAGATGCATTAGGAGCTGTTGACGAAGACATTGAGGAGGATAAATTGGTAAGGCAAATCCTTACAGGTTTGAGAGGTGATGACAAATGGAAGCCATTCATTTTGTCTACTGAGTTATCACTTGATCATTTTACTCCTGATTTAAATCAGTTGCTAGGTCACATGCTAACCTTTGAGCAGGATGTCAAAGGAGAAGGTGACAAGAGTACAGGTCATGCAATGTACTCAAAGGATAAGAAGAAAAATAACAAAGGGAAACAACAAGCAAATGAAGATGAAGGCACAACTAGTCAAGCCAACTTCCTAAGAGGAAGAGGAGGTGGCAAAGGTAGAGGAAGAGGCAAGAATAATAAAGATGGAGTCAAAGCTTGCTGGATTTGTGGTAAGACAAATCACTTAGCTAATGATTGTTGGCATAATACTCAGAATAATGGTGGATATAATCAGAATTTTAATTCAAGAGGAAGAGGTGGCAGAAATCAAAGAGGTAATTTTAGAGGAAGAGGTAGTAGAGGTTACTTTGGAAGAAATGCAAGTAGAGGAATCCAAAGTCAACAATATAACAATACATACTACAATTATGCTTTAGATCAGAAGGAGGATTCAACATTGATAATGAATGCAACTTGTAAAAGGCAAAGTGAAGACCAAAGAGTCTTCTACATTGACTCAGGGTGAAGCAATCACCTGAGTGGCAACATAGCATTGATGATTGACTTGGAAAATAAGGTAACTAATCATGTTGTTCAAATAGGTGACAATACAAAGCACAATGTGAAATCAATTGGATCAGTATAGGCCAAGGATGGTAGCACCTTATTGAGTAGGGTCTTGTATGTTCCTACAATTCCTAAGAATCTGATAAGTGTAGGACAAATTGTTGAAAAAGGTTATGAAGTTAGGTTCACTAATGAAGGAGTGTTTGTGGAAGACCCTAGCAATGGGTATAAACAAATTGTTTCAAGGAAGAAAGAAGGAAGATTGTTCACATTAAAGATTCAAGGTAATGTTGGTCATGCCTTGTTTACTTATGGAGGACATAAGATCTCTGAGTTAGATCTTTGGCACAAGAGGCTTGGACATTTCAATGAAAGAGGTATCAAAGGCATGATTAACAATGGTTGAGTGCTTGGATTTCCTAATGTTGCAGGTCAACATATGACATATAGATGTGAGGCATGTCAATTAGGTAAGGCTCATAAGCAAATTTATTCCAAGCATGGTTTTATGTATTCAGAGAAGCTTGAGTTGGTACACACAGATGTGTGGGGACCATCAAAGGATTTCAGTATAAATGGATCAAGGTACTATGTGATTTATGTTGATGATGCTACCAGATGGATCACTATTTATGTGATCAAAGATAAGTCAGAGGTATTCAATACATTCAAACATTATCATGTGTATGTAGAAAGAATTACATGTCATAAATTGAAGAGACTAAGGTCAGATGGAGGGGGAGAGTATTTCTCTAATGAGTTCAGTGATTACTTGTGGAATGCAGGTATAAAAAGGGAGGTTACTTGCAGGTACTCTCCTCAACAAAATGGTGTAGTAGAAAGGAGAAATAGAACTCTTGTTGAGTTTGCAAGGTCCATGATGAAGGAGAAAAATTGCCCAAATTACTTGTGGACTGAGGTTGTAAATACAACTACTTATTTGGTCAATAGGTTACCTTGTAAAGCCTTGCAGGGTATGACACCATATGAAGCTTGGTGGGGTAAGAGACCTACCTTGGATCATTGCAAAGTATTTGGGTGTTTGGCATATGCATATGTGCCATCACAATTAAGGCACAAAATTAGAACCTAAAGCTGAAAAGTATGTGTTCATTGGTTATGATGATAAGCAGATGGGATATAGGTTGTGGAGTCCATCCACAAAACAATTTCTTGTATCAAAAGATGTTACATTTGATGAGCAAGGTACTTGGTATGCAGGTACAATCAATATTAATACAGGTGATGAAGAAGTTGTGAGTCAAAGGAAAGGTAAATCAAAGGTTCAGATATTTGATGAAGAGGAGAATAATGAAGTGCAGGTTGAAGTTGAAGAAATGCCAAGATTTGATCCTGAGTGTGATGAACCAGAAACCTCAAGGAGTGGAGAACTCAGGAGGTCATCAAGACACAAGTGGCAACCTACAAGGTATATCTATGATACTTCTTTTTTGGCTACCAAAGATTATGCTTATATGATTAAGGCAGATGAAGACCCTTCTACATATGAAGAGGCAAAAGGTAAGGAAAATTGGGAGAAAGCTATGCAAGAAGAATATGATGCATTGATGGAGAATCAGACTTGGGAATTGGTTCCTAAACCAAATAGCTAGAAAATGATTGGATGTAAATGGGTCTACAAGACAAAGAGGTTGTAGATGGAAATGTGTCTAGGTACAAAGCTAGACTTGTTGTGAAAGGGTTTGCTCAAACATATGGTATTGATTATGATGAGACTTATAGTCCTGTGGCAAAGATGACAACCATCAGGACACTCATAGCTATTGCTGCATGTAAAGGTTGGAAATTATGTCAATTAGATGTGAAGAATGCTTTCTTGAATGGTTACATTTCAGATGATGTTTTCATGGAGCAACCTGAAGGATTCAGAGATGGAAGGTATCCAGATCATGTGTGTAAGCTCAAGATAGCTTTGTATGGCTTGAAGCAGGCCCCAAGGGCATGGAACTATAGACTTGTAAAGTTCTTGAAAGAACTTGGATTTCAAGTATCAAAAGCAGATAGTAGTTTGCTTGTTAAAGCAAGTGATGATGGGTTCATATACATGTGCATATATGTTGATGATATAATTCTTACAGGTACAGATGAGAAAGGCATTCAAAGCCTAAAGAAGCAAATAGAGAAAGAATTCAAAATCAGTGATTTGGGAGACTTGTCATATTTCTTGGGGATGGAGATTTCATACACTCAACATGGAGTGTATGTGACTCAAGAAAGGTATTTGAGAAACTTGTTAATCAAGTTTAAAATGAATGATTGCAGGGTAGCACCTACTCCAATGGAGGTGAATCACAAATTGAGGAGATATGGAGGTGAAGAGTTCAAGGACATGAAACAATATTAGAGTTTGGTTGGTAGTCTTATCTATGCTACATTAACTAGACCTGACTTGTCATATGCAGTTGGGGTATTATCTCAATTCATGCATTGTCCTAGGAAAGAACATTGGATTGCAAGTCAAAGCGTATTGAGGTACATTAAGGGTACACTCAAAGAAGGTTTGTATTATGGTTTTACATCAGATACAAATATCAAGATCTATAGTGATGCAGATTGGGCAGGTAATCCAGATGATACAAAGTCAACTTATGGATACATGTGTTATGTGGGAGATAAATTAATCTCTTGGTGTTCAAAGAAGCAACATACAGTTGCTTTATCATCTACAGAAGCTGAGTACAAAGGCATGGTTGAAGCTGCAAAGCAAGTGATATGGCTTAAGACTCTCATGAAGAGTTTTGACACTATACAGAGCATACCTATCATTTATGGAGATAACATGAGTTCATTGTATTTAGCTGCTAATCCTGTTTTTCATGCCAGGACCAAACACATTGAGATTCAGTATCACTTTCTAAGAGAGAAGGTGATGGATAAAGAGATTGAAGTCATACATACTTCAACAAAAGATCAGATAGCTGATATGCTTACCAAAAGCTTGGATGGACCAAAGCTATAGAGATTCAAAGACATGGCAGGCATAAAGAAGATAGAGAAAACCTCAATTGTGATTGAGGGGGAGCTGTTGGTGCAGAACAATCACCAATTGATGTTTTGACATGGAAATGAAGTCAAGATTTGAAGACAAGATTCAAGTTGTGAAGCAAGGAAGAAGTATACATTCAGAAGAGGAAGACATGTACACATATGTACAGATAGTTCACTTATATCTTTTAAGAAGTCATAAGGTTGAAATTTTTGTATATATATACTATGAAAATGTCGGGGCAAATAGGAGAGAGCATGAGATTAGAATAATCAGGAGTTGTAAGAGTCATTAGACATCTTAGAAGTTAGTTGAACTCTCTCTCATCATTCAGTGGTAAACTCCTTCAGAAATGAAAGATTTTTGCGCCCGATGTTTCTGAGTTTTCTCCTTGTGTGTTGGATCTTTTGTGAAATGCTTTTGTACAAGTCTAAGTCTATAGGTGACTGACCTCTATACAAATTTTCAGTTTCCAATTGTGATCAGGCTGAGAGAATTGAGTGTAGGAACATTTACATGTGTAAATGAAAGAAGAGAAATTGCAGAAGGCGCATTTTCAATGATCAATGATTTGATCATTTCTCACTCCACAGTTTAAAGTTTTGAGAAAGCAAGCACTCAATCTTTAAGTTGGAAGGTAAGCTACTTGTGGCTAAAAGCATTTGCTTAAACGGGTTCTAGTCTTGGAGAACCATGTCTTAAAAGTTACAGGTGTCAAAGTCGACTCTACAGGGTGACAATTTTAGACATAGGTAACTTGTTGAGTTCATTTCTCAAGTTATACTGAATCTTTTGGAGTAATTCAACTTGGAGAAGGTGCGCAATCTATAGGTGACACCTTGCGCAAAGTTTCATAAAAAACTTTACACAATTGGTAGGTTAATGAGAAAGATATGTGCAGCAGACTTTCTTTAGAAACATCATCTTCACAGATTTTTCAAAAT
Organism: Ceratopteris richardii; assembly: GCA_020310875.1. Classification (NCBI taxonomy): domain Eukaryota; kingdom Viridiplantae; phylum Streptophyta; class Polypodiopsida; order Polypodiales; family Pteridaceae; genus Ceratopteris; species Ceratopteris richardii. The sequence continues at coordinate 181,319,104 of CM035419.1, forward strand.
CTTGATAATTGAGTATTGATCTTCTAAAATTGGTGAAGATTTGAGTTATTCTTGTTATAGAGGTGATCTAAATACAAGAGTAACTTGTTCTTTTGGAGATTAACACTCTCCATCATTAGCCTACTCTCCCGGACTTGAATTAAATAAAGGAAAAACACAAAAGAAGGGGACTAGTGCCCACGGGATCCCCTGAATCCCACAGAGTGGGGGAAGCTTTTGCAGAGTGTAGATGGCTTACAAGAAAAATGTTAATCGCCTACTCATCACCCTCATGCGTGGCCCACATGGGTAAAGTGTGTTCTTGATCAAAAGGAATGCTTGATGACTCCTAAAAAAAGGGGGGTTTCTTACAATTAGCGATCCTTTTGCCAAGGAGGAACAGTGAATTCTCAATCGACCAGAGTTTCAAGCCTTCCGGAGAGTCGGGGAGTGACCACTCGCTTCTCCCAAGAGAGCTGGCTTCCAATTGATATATTTTTGATGACTAATTTTCATTTTGATGATCTGCCATAGCCTTCGTGGTAGGCCTTGCAAGGCTTATATGGGAGGTTGATAAACCTCGCATCCCGATCATGTGGAGCCCACTTGGTTTTAAGCTTATTGTTGACATACTGTAGCTCTTTGTGATGTCTGAAGGGGGGGGGGGGGGTTTCTTACAGTTAGCAGTTCTTTTGCCGAGAAGGAAAAGGGACTTCTCGATGGACCACTCCTTGGGGGTATTGCCAAAGTTTTGAGCACATCTTTCTCGCCAAATCTTCCAAAGGATCTCTCCCCTAATCGCATTCCACAATGTTGCAGAGCAACCAATCACTTCACCAATGAGGGCTTGCTTCTTGTAACAAGATTTTCAGATTTTCTACATAATTCATGAATCAATGCATACCTCTTTTTGTGGTTTTGATCCATGAGAGGCTCATATAGGTGGTGTTTTGAGAGCTTGGAAAGAACATTGAGACATGTAACAAGATTTTTGAATTTGCTACATAAATCATGAATCAATGCATATCAAGTGACCACTCTAGCAGCTCTTCTTCAAATTTCTTGAATTGAGCCCTTGATGTGAAGACCTTAGATGTGTGACCTTCTAGTCTATCTAGATATTGAAGAGCCTCTCGAGACAATGGGGTTAGTAGTTTTTCTTTGACGAGAGGTGCTTCTAGTAAATCTTGAAGTGCACCTCTCCATTTGGTGATCATCTTATTTTTTTTCTATGAAGAGATTCTCTTGGTCTGCTAGATCCTATTCTCCCTAAATTGCTTCTACACTAGATCTTAAAATATATGGAAGCATCAATGTTCTGGAGGAGTAATATGTGTCTCATATAAAATATTTTGCATGATAGTACTCTTGTACTATTTCACCTTCTTCAAGTTTTCATTTATGAGAAAGATTGCATCTCACAACAATTCAATTCTCGTATCCTTTTGTGCACTTTGAATCTATAACATTTTTGCTTCTTCTTGTAATTCTATAACTCTTTGATTGAAATTCGTTTTTTTTATATTAGTTCATATTTTTCATAGTTTAAGAAGTAGGATTTTCTTAAATACTTGACCCTAGTTGGTGTAGTTCTAAAATCTTTTATAGATATGAACATTAATTAGATTTATTTGAATGTACTTATAATTCACCTTCAACATGGCTAGAAAGAATACAATGGCTAGAAAGGGTTGTAATAGTGATAGAGCAATAGTGACTTGGACACCAAAGAGTTTAATGAATGTGGTAAGCGGTGATATGTCTATTTTAGTCAATTGTGCGGAGGTGCTCATCAAGAATCCAAAGATACGAAAGCTTATGAGAGACATAGGGCAACTGACATCCATGGTGTGAGAAGTTATTACTTCAATTATTTGTTTCCCATTTAGAATCTACTCTTGAATGATCCCTTTACTACTAATTGCACCTTGTTTGCCTTGAGCATGTTTAAACAATTAGTTCTTCTTTAATTGAGTCATAAATAGCTAACATATCATTTTTCGGGATCTCTAATGGCCCTTTTTAAGTGCAGGCTTCCTAGTGTGTGCGGGATTTTGAATTATTCTTCTTTTCTTGAATAACTCCCTTTTTTGGAATATGGTGGTGATACATTAGGAAAATTTTTGGGTCTTAGTCAAGGGCCAATTTATTTGACACAAAATTAAAAACCTTATAAACATTTGCACCAATAGGCTTTCAATACATCATCAAAAAGTTGGGTTGGTAATCCAATGTAGAAATCTATTCAAGTGATAAAAACAGAGGAGATTCCGTACATTAAATGCATGACAAGTCCCCTTTAAGTCAATTTTTATTTCATTTTGTATATGTTGATAGTTTTGAAAATTACATACTTTTAAAAGTCATTTTTCATCTCTTTTGTACTGAATCCTCTAGAGAATCTTTAGATCTCTACTTGTTTGACAAGTCCTCTTCTATCAATTTTGGCTTGGGAAACACATCTATGGACTTTCGTCACTCTTCTCTTTGAAAAACTTAGATTTTTGTCTCTCTCCACTTTTGGATCTCAGCCCCAACATGCCCACTTTTTAAGCTTTACTTTTTCTTGTTTATCACTATGTATACTATGTAAGCTTTACTTTCTCTTGTAGATCTATAGTTGTCGGAGGTATAGATCTATATATCTACTCAAGAGTTTCTTTATATCAAGCATGTTTGTCTTTGTATTTGGTGCAAGTCCAATTTTTAAGAAGCATTATACTTTGCAGCTAATATCTACAACTATAAAGATATATGGTTCTAGAGATCTACTTTACACTTTGGATTTCTATAGTTTAAGATACTTTTTCTTACATATCTCCTAATTTTTAGTCACATTTGGAGAGTTGGAGGTGCACTATAACTTTGAGAATCAGGAGAAAAATAGTCTCAAGAAGGTAAATATCTAAAGATTTACTTTAGATTTTTCTATCTCAAACATTTTGTCTTTTGAATTTGGTAAAGATTCTTTGTACTCAAAGGTGTTCCTCTTTGCAATGAATATGTGAGGAGTTGAGCTTGCAAATTTACAAGAATATTTAGTCATTATATTTGAATGGGGAAACAAATTTGTATCTTTTCTTGATGGTAAAGCTATATGTAAGTGACTAGAAAAATAACATTTATGTAAGAAAATAAGTTCACGATGATATATTAACATAAAAATTTCTGGAGTACAATGGACATGGACCCATGATTTTGTGGCTTTCATACATAATTGATAGTGATTGAACACTATTTTAATGATTTTATTATTTTTTGTTCATTCTAACCTACATGTGCTTCTGATATTAAGGTTAGTAAGTGTCCATTTTCAATGTGCACATGCATATTGATAGGACTCTAATGCTTCATCTTGAAGCATTTGAGGAACTACAATAATGCATGTGCAAACATATATTGAACTATGTAGTGAGCATTCCTGATATAGGGGGGTCTTGGGTGTCCATCGAGTATCTAAAGTCCATGTACAAAAAGGATAACTTCTTCCTTCAAAGATTCATGAGGTTTTTCAAACCTCTCCCCTCATCCCATTTTTGTGAAATCACCAAAGAGATGATGAAAATCTCAAATGGCCCCATTAGGAAACCGTTCTTATCAATGTAGATGTGCTTTTGTTGGTTCTTTCTTGAAGGAAGTGAAAGAGGTAAAGTAACCAAAGATGAAAAAGAAATGAAATCTAGCGATGCGCCATTCAAAGAAGCTAGTGATGATGTTAAAAAGAATGAATATTTTCTTACAAAGGAAATGGAGGCCTCCATGGTATTAGTGTTGATGTGAATAGATGGAACCTAGAAAGAAGATTGTTATACGAGAGGCCAAGATGTCATAGAGTTGTCTAAGAAAGATGTGAGATTTCTCAATCTAATAATCATCAACAAGCTTGAGTGTTTGTTTTTGGATAACATTTGTAAAGCACTTGGAATTAGATAAGATGAACCATGTTTAGCTATAACTAAAATGAGCTTCAAAGAAAATAGAATATGCATGGATGAAGAAGACTAGATGCTATGTAATTCTTTAGAATTCATATCTTATCAGGGACAAAAAGACTTGATAGATGTAACAATTAAAGGGGCAAGGAACATCAAGATTGTTCAAAGAGTGCCTTTAAGAAGGAAAAATTATATGAATTCAAATATCTAGACATCAAATTCCAAGGGAGCATCGATCTTAGTAAGGAAGAAATAGCACAATTGGATGATGAAATCATTTTAAGCATCTACACATTGAGTAAATTCTGTCTTTTATGTAATTGGAATTTAATATATTTCCAATTCATTATAGTTGGAAATTCAAGTAGACCACTTTGTAGGAAGGAAGGGTGGTATACATGCAAAAAGGTGGGGGAGGGACTCATCCATGTAGAACTACATGAACATTTGCAATGATGAAACAATAAGAACTGTGCACATGGAGTATATGCTGGAGCAAGCATTCCAAATGATGAAGTCCAAAGCACTATTTGAAAGCTACTAGGAAGATCCCCCTAATTGTAAATGCAATAAGTGTACATTTTTAAATAGACAAGTTGCAATTATGAGTTTCTTTTGTGAGGAATGGTGGATAATACGTAGAAATGAGAGGGTTTTGGCAAAATCTTGCTCTAGAACAGCCAAAGTAGTAGTTGGACTCTTTATTAGACTCCGTAAGCTTCCAATATATTTAATAATACCTTTATGGTACTTTTGATCATGAATCTTAAAAGTGTACGTCAAAATAGATAAGTTCTAAGTAATTCTCAAGTAGACAAAGCCTTCTATTTATGGAAGAAGGTACTCAGAGTTTCACTCAAAGCTCACAACTTTGTTGGAATTGACCCCTAAACTTTTTCACACGTTAAAATGAAATGATGAGTTAACTATTAAAATTTTTATTTAATGAATTTAGAATGAGTATACTGAGAGAATTATGTATAAGAAGTTAGGGGGTGATCCTGACTTTTCACAAGAATGAAGATACATAGACACAATCACATAGATATGCTCATATCTCAATGCACACGACTCTAGTTACCTTTAAAATTTTTAGGCATACTAAGAAGATTCATATCTTCATACTTCAATCAATAAACAAGACAAAACAATCATGTACATAATGCAATGACTCAAAACAATTTGATAGAATAAGAGCAATGTACTACAAAAATGAATAGTGAGCAATGTAAATTATTAAAATAAATGTAAATGTATTCCTAAGTTAGACATGATGCATAGAGATGGTGAAGGACTCCACAAAATTTGAGTTAAGCACAATGTTCACTCCAATGGGTGTGATATTCAGCTCTACTACCCATAACCAAGTATACAGTGTATATATATACACTTTGTTAAACTAGTCATTGGTTGAATCTACCTAATACTCTTCCATTCTTTTAGGAGTCATATTTGAAATTTGAATTCAAATAAGGTCATGGTAATTGGATCCCAATAAATTACAAGATTCCCTCTTATGCACTCTTTTATCTTAAGCAAAAGTAGTACCTCACTTTATCCTTGGTAATCATGAAGTAAGACATGTATATACATGATGATTAAACTCAAAACTTCAATGAAGTCCAATGCACAAGGTCAAGCCCTTAGGCTGGCCAAAATGCATGAAAAACCTCCCCCTTCAGTCTTTAATCCTTTGAGATTCGTTGAATTCCAATCATAGCTTTGAACTTGCTCAACTTCACTCCATCGAACCCTTTAGTCATCATGGTATGAAGTGACTTACGTAAAGACATACACTCCACCTACTTGAGCCCACCATCAAGTGCAGAGGGGGTACATGGTGGACCCTGAAAGAAACTTGGAGAAGCTTGTCGAAGGTAGAAAAGTGCGTTTCGAAGCGATGAAGTTTGGTCAAGCCAACCGGCACAAGACCAGCCCTTGAGCTTTTGGTGACTCAAATAGACCTTATAGGCATGCTATAAGTGCAAAGAAACACACTATGTACCTTGGAGCATCAAGGAGAATGAGTCGATACAAAACAGATAGGTTTGCGGGTCGACTAGCTCAAAAAACTTACTATCTATGGAAGAGATAATGAACTTCAAATGCCCATAGCGACCAGCGTGATTACAATTAGAAAACATCCTTTTATGGGAGTGATACACATAGGGTTGAGTGTATGGAATGCAAAAAATTATAAGGAATAAGCAAAATATGCTATAGGAATGAATGCGACATTCACCGGTGGTACTTCCTATTTTTCAGGAATACGCAGAGATTGACCCCGAGGCAAAAAAACTGCGATTTCTCCAAATCTGCTAAACCAAATGCTTTGAAAATTTAGAAGCATAAACTAGACACTAATACCTTTCCAATGAGTCCTCTTGCACTCAATTTGGAGCTCTGAGGGGAGAGCAGCAGCCTCTGTAAGATTAGTGTTGGCGAAGAAGATGATGCAGAAAATTGAAGGAGCAAGACAATGATGGTCACAAGTGTATGTATATTGCTTCCATGTAATGTAAAAGTGATTTCAACTCCTTATATAGCCTCTAGGAGTGTTCCACGACTTTTACAACTTGAATTTGAATTCAAATGAAGGTGGGAATGGTTGTTGGAGGGAATCAATTCACTTCCCTACAATCTAGGAAAAGTGAAGATCTTGATTGATCTACTTTTAGGTGACTTGATTTGCTTGATTGAATGCAACTTCAACCACCAAAATTTCGTGGGATTTTGGCTCTATATTTGTACCTTTACATGTGTACAACTCAAGGCTTTTACAACGGTAAATGAGCCATCAAAAATTTCTCAAAAAAATACAATAAATGAGCATATGAAAAAGAACTCTCCAACGGATATTCTTTCGACGCAATAGCCTTTGATGTAGATCAAATCCACCTCAAGCATAGTGTAAGCTTGATGTTCAAACAGCTCCCCCTCAAGCTAAAGTATGCTTGAGTCTTCATTCTCTGATAGGTTGAATACCTGCCATAGCTTTGAATCTACAAAGCTTTATTCCATCAAGTGCCTTCGTCATCATATCTGCTACTTGCTTTTCAGTCGGAACAAAAGAAATGTCGATCTCCTTTGCCATGAGCTTCTCCCTGATGAAGTGGTAATGGACTTCTATGTGCTTGGTTCTCGCATGGAAAATAGGATTCGCCGCTAGATGCATGGAACTTACATTATCTCCAAATATGTGAGGTTTGGAGCTCACAAGTCCCAAATCTGTATACAATGCTTTTAACCATATTGCCTCTTGAGTTGCTATGGTCAAGCCTCTGTACTATGCTTCAGTTGAGGATAAAGCAACTGTTGGTTGCTTCTTGGAACTCCATGACACTAGCTTCGAACCTGCAAATGCTAAGTAACCAGATGTACTTTTTCTATCATCCTTAGCTCCTGCCCAATCTGCATCTGAGTAGATTTTGATATCCAAATCGGAAGAGTAAGGATAGAATATACCTTCGTTGATTGTACCTTTGAGATACTTAAGTACTCTCTTAGCCGCATCCATGTGTGGTCTTCTTGGTGAATGCATGAACTGACTAAGCACTCCCACACTATATGAGATGTCTGCCCTTGTGTGAGTAGCATATATCAAGCTACCTACCAAGCTTTGATACTCTTTAATGTCTTCAATTTTCTCACCTTCATAAACACTAAGTTTATGATTCATCTCCAAAGGTGTACCTGCAGGTTTATTGTTCTCCATTTTGAACTTGAGAAGAAGATCCTGAATGTATCTTCTTTGAGTCAAATACATTCCTTCATCTTTGTATATCACCTGCATACCTAGGAAATATGTGAGCTCACCTAGGTCACTGATTTTGAACTCCTCTTGCATGTGTCTCTTGATCCTTTGAATGCCATTTAGATCATCACCTGTCACAATAATATCATCTACATATACACATAGATAGATAACCTCATTGTGATCCCTTTTGATTAATAGAGAAGGATCTGAGCTGCTAGCTTTGAACCCTTGATCTTGAAGATATGTAACCAACCTGTAATTCCAAGCTCTTGGAGCTTGTTTCAATCCATACAATGCTTTCTTAAGTCTGCAAACATAAGATGGATGATTAGGGTTTTCAAAACCTGGTGGTTGTGACATGTATACCTCTTCACTTATCCAACCATTTAAGAATGCATTTTTCACATCAAGTTGGAGTAGTCTCCAATTCCTTGCAGCAGCTACACTTATCAATGTCCTGATTGTAGTCATCTTTGCAACTGGTGAGAATGTTTCCTCATAGTCTATACCATGAGTTTGTGAGCATCCTTTGGCAACTAATCTTGCCTTGTACCTGCAAACTGATCCATCTGAATTTCTTTTAACTTTATATACCTATCTGCAACCAATTACCTTTTGATTCGGCGACATTGGAACCAAATCCCAAGTGTCCATTTCCTTCAATGCATCTATCTCTTCGTTCATGGCCTTTTCCCAATTAGGGTTTCCCTTTGCCTCTTCATAGGTTGAGGGTTCCTCTGAAATAGAGTCTTTTGCCAAGTAGATTGAATGCTTTGTAACAAATGTGGAATCATATCCATACCTTTCTGGTTGTTTCTTCTCTCTTGCTGATCTTCTAGGTGCTTGTTTGGAGCATTCTCCAACCTCTTGCATCTTTGCTTTGCCTCTTGACTTCCATAGCTTGTAATCCCTTTCTCTTTCATCTTGGTCATCGTCTGTATCACTTCTTGGATCCTGGACCTGTATATCATGCTTGCTTCCGAATTGATGAGAGTCAGAATCAAGATCATATGGTAGTGTTACCTTTTGTTTGTCTTCATCATACCAAGACCTGTGTTCTTCAAACACAACATCTCTACTTGTAGTGAATTGCTTGGTTGAAGGATTGAAGAACCTGTAACCCATCTGAGTTGAATCATATCCAATAAACACTGCCTTTGTTACCCTTTCATCTAGCTTACCTCTTATTTGTGATGGTACATGAACATAAGCTAAACAACCAAAAACCTTGCAATGTCCAAGATTAGGTTTTCTTCCATGCCATGCTTCATAAGGAGTCATACCTTGAAGTGATTTGGATGGTAGTCGATTGACAAGGTACACTGCAGTTGAAATAGCTTCTACCCAAAGATAATGTGGCAACTTCTTCTCTTCAAGCATTGTTCGGGCTGATCCAACCAATGTCTTGTTTCTCCTCTCTGCAATTCCATTTAGTTGAGGAGAGTACCTAGAAGTCACTTCCCTTTTGATACCTTTATCCTGCAAGAACTCATCAAACTCTTTGGAGAAGTATTCTCCCCCTCCATCAGATCTGAGCTTCTTTAGTGATCTACCTGTATGATTCTCCACATGTGCAAGATACTTCTTGAAGCAATCAAATACTTCATTCTTACTCTTGATAAAGTATAGAACAGTCCATCTACTATGGTCGTCAATAAATGAGACATAATACCTTGATCCTGCCAATGAAGGTTCTTGACTTGGTCCCCATACATCTGTATGTACTAAGTCCAATAAGTTGTTGTGGATGTAGCCTTTGTGGTTGAATGGTTGTCTTTGTGCCTTCCCAATCTGACATGCATCACACCTGTTGATCATATGCTGCTTTGATATGTTCGGCAGTCCTAGAACACTTTGATCCCTGCATATATCCTTCAAGGTTCTTTCATTCACATGAGCAAGTCTCTTATGCCACACTTCAAGCTCACTTAGGGTTTGAGACCCAAAGTTGAATAGAGCTATGTTCCTGGTATCTCCTACTTCAAAAGTAAAGAGCCTACCATGCTTCTCACCTCGGGCTATCTTCTTGAAGCCTTGACATGGATCTTCCACAAAAGCTCCATGTTGGGTGAACCTAACTTGCAAGCCTTTTTCAACTATTTGGCCTACACTTATTAGGTTTTTAGTGATAGTGGGTACATAGAGAACCTTACTCAGAATGTTTGTCCTGCCATTGGAAGCTTTGACATTACCAATCTTCTCCACATTGTGCTTCGTGTCATCCCCTGTTTGCACTTCATGTCTATGCTTTGGACTTTCCAAGTCAGATAGAAGAGCAATGTTGCGTGCAACATGATTCGAACATCCTGAATCTATGTAGAACAAATGATCATCTTCTTTACCTTCTTTGTGGCTTAGATTCATAAGAGTAATGAGTCTTCATGTGGTTGATCTTCTGAATAATTGTTGTAGTCCCTTCTATTATAGCTTCTATTGTTGTTGTTGAAGTTGTGTCCACCTCTGCCACTATTGCCGCCATATCCACCTCTTCCACTTCCTTTCTGGGTCTTCCCATTGAACCAGCAGTTCTGAGTGGTGTGGTTGGTCTTATCGCATATGGCACAAGGTTGAACATTCTGACCTTTGGCTTTGTCTTGCTTTGGTCCTTTCTTCTTCCCTTTCCACTTGCTCTTGCTTGCAAAGTTGGCTTGGGAAGTCTCTTCTTCATCTTCTTCCTTCTTCTTGCCTTTTTGCTTCTTATCCTTCTTATCTGCATATAGAGCACTAGTTGAACTACCATGATAAGAGTTACCTTCCTTTATGCTATTGTTGGCTTCTTGATTGAAGAGTTGTCCAAGAAAGATGTTGAAGTCTGGAGTCTGCACATCCATGATGAGATCGTAAGCAGTCATGAAGGATTGCCATTGCTTATCACTTCGAATGCCGTTGAGAATTTGCCTCATGATGACCTCTTCTTCAATAAGCTCTCCAATGGATGCTAACTGATCCGCAACCTCCTTGACCTTGGTAACAAACTCTGTGATGGTTTGTTTAGGTGTCTTCTTCATTTGGTTGAACTCGTTCCAAAGATGATTCTTTCTTGCTTTGGTACTAGCAGAAAAGAAAGTCTCCAGGGCATCCCAAGTCTCTTGAGATGTCTTGCATCCTCTAATATGTGGTAATAGAAAGTCAGAGATAGAGTTTAGTATGTACGACCTTGCTTGAGCATCCCTTGCGCACCAAAGTGTGAGCTTATCTGTCTCCTCTTGTGTAGGTCCTCCTTTGGATCTTGGAATAGGCATAGCTTCATCACTTGCTACAATTCCATAAAGATTTCTACCTTGCAAATAGGCCTCCATTCTGATTTTCCAAGCCGTGTAGTTGTGTCGATCAAGCTTCTCGATCATTGAGGGAAAGCCGTCACCCATCTTGAACTAGCTCTGATACCACTGAAAGAAACTTGGAGAAGCTTGTCGAAGGTAGAAAAGTGCGTTTCGAAGCGATGAAGTTTGGTCAAGCCAACCGGCACAAGACCAGCCCTTGAGCTTTTGGAGACTCAAATAGACCTTATAGGCATGCTATAAGTGCAAAGAAACACACTATGTACCTTGGAGCATCAAGGAGAATGAGTCGATACAAAACAGATAGGTTTGCGGGTCGACTAGCTCAAAAAACTTACTATCTATGGAAGAGACAATGAACTTCAAATGCCCATAGCGACCAGCATGATTACAATTAGAAAACATCCTTTTATGGGAGTGATACACATAGGGTTGAGTGTATGGAATGCAAAAAATTATAAGGAATAAGCAAAATATGCTATAGGAATGAATGCAACATTCACCGGTGGTACTTCCTATTTTTCAGGAATACGCAGAGATTGACCCCGAGGCAGAAAAACTGCGATTTCTCCAAATCTGCTAAACCAAATGCTTTGAAAATTTACAGGCATAAACTAGACACTAATACCTTTCCAATGAGTCCTCTTGCACTCAATTTGGAGCTCTGAGGAGAGAGCAGCAGCCTCTGTAAGATTAGTGTTGGCGAAGAAGATGATGCAGAAAATTGAAGGAGCAAGACAATGATGGTCACAAGTGTATGTATATTGCTTCCATGTAATGTGCAAGTGATTTCAACTCCTTATATAGCCTCTAGGAGTGTTCCACGACTTTGACAACTTGAATTTGAATTCAAATGAAGGTGGGAATGGTTGTTGGAGGGAATCAATTCACTTCCCTACAATCTAGGAAAAGTGAAGATCTTGATTGATCTACTTTTAGGTGACTTGATTTGCTTGATTGAATGCAACTTCAACCACCAAAATTTCGTGGGATTTTGGCTCTATATTTGTACCTTTACATGTGTACAACTCAAGGCTTTTACAACGGTAAATGAGCCATCAAAAATTTCTCAAAAAAATACAATAAATGAGCATATGAAAAAGAACTCTCCAACGGATATTCTTTCGACGCAATAGCCTTTGATGTAGATCAAATCCACCTCAAGCATAGTGTAAGCTTGATGTTCCAACATACCCCCCAGACTCGACTAGCAGTTTTACCATATTTCAAGGCTGATTGTTTCAATTAAGGATGACATTATGACAAGATTTATAGTTTATGATGGGTCTAGTATCAAATTGATTCCCAATTTCACCATGAAGAAGTTAAAGCTAGATTTGACTAAAGCGGCACCACTCATAGTGATATGCTAGAGACGCATTGGACTATATGTCTTGGCATTGTTGAAAAGGTACTTATGCTAGTATAAAGCTGCCAATTTATACTGCATTTTGTTTCATTGCACTTCCCCAGGAAACCTCCTTTCCTTTTCTCTTGACAAGACCTTGGCTAAGTTAGACCAAGGCACTTCAAGATTGGGGGACGAACATGTTGTGGATTTTCACTAAGATAAATGGCTAGCTACACATTCTTAAGGTGCAATCATGAAAAAAAAGGGATATACCATGGATGTTGAGGTAAGTCCCTTCTTACCACTTGAGTAAGACAATATGTTTATTTGGATGATGGGAATCCTAGAGATCGGCACGGTGGAAATTCATAATATAGATGAAGAAATGGAATAAGCTAAACTATATCTACCCTTTACACATGGTAGTGACTTTTTAGCAGAAGATGTCCAACTTCCCTCAAGTGGACCAAAAATGTTAAGAAAGTGTTAAGTTATAGATGATCAATATGGAATAAAACAAATGAGATGGTTATAAGGAAATAAATGAAGATGATCAAAAAAGTAGTTGGCACTACATCAAATTTCTTCCTCCTCTTCATTTCTTTGTCTATGGATGAGGGGAAACTTTTTTTTCCATGCATGGGCTACCTGGTCTCTGGTTCCTCAACATTTGCTACTAGCTCTTGTGCCTTTACCCTCTCTACATCCTCTTTTTAGATATGAAGTTCCTTAAAAGAGGAATCAAACCATCCTTTTGTGCATGTTTCTGCATTAACACTACTTGCAAGTAATCTATTAGATATGGCCAATTTGATTCCTCTCATTCTTCTAGATGCACGTGATTCAACAATAGTGGGGAAGTAGAAGTCAGGTAGGTGTCTAATGGGGGTACTAGTTTTTTTAGTTGTTTGATGAATTATTGAATTTCATTAATGTCATATGCCAAGCTTCTGCCCCTTAGGCTCTCTAAATATCCCTAGTGATTGCTTGAGTACCATGAAAAAATTTATGCACTCTCTAGTTATCTTGAGTGAACAAAGAAGTCAAGTTTTCTAGGATCCAAGGTGCCATATTGATATGCTTCTCACTCTGCAAACTACATTGCATAAAATTTGATATGGTCTTCTATAGAGTGGAATAGTAATGAGATTTGTAAAATCAAAATGTTGGTGCTATAATGCCAAGGAAACTCAAAATTCCACCTCAACACCCATGGTGTTGTAAGTCTTGCTACTTGATCAAAATCTTGCTTCCCTTAATCCTTGGCATCATGATTTGGTATCCACTATGGTTATACTATTTTTCGTACTTAAAAACTCTCATATGATGATTTAAGTGGTCTCCAGCTTCTAGTATTTCTCCATCTAGATCTTGGGTTTGAGCAATAGGGTTTTTGGGGAAAATGTGGGGAAAATGTATAAGCTACTTACATCTCTACAAATCCATATGTATGAGTGGAAGTTGTAAGAATTTCCCACATCCTAATGCATTTCAAATTTTCATCACTACCACATCAGTAGATTGTAACACTTCTAAGAATTTAGAAAAGAAATACATATTATTCATGTGTTCACCCCATTTGGCAAAGAAAATGTACTCTCATATGCCCAAAGGCATTTTTTGTGGCCTTGAAATCACTATCCTACTGCTAACTTGACCAAATCTTAGGGAAGAGACTATGGGCTAACCACACAGGTTTTACTAGAACATATTGTGATAGAAAAATGTCTTCCTTGAAAAATCATAGAGTATGGTGATTAAGGAAAAGCTAAATCAATTCTCAAGAAATATTTTGTGAAAGAACTTGAAATTGTTCAAGACAAACAAGATTTACTTTCCAAGTTCAAGTGTGGTAAAATGGTCTACTCTTATATCTATCACTATATTATCCATAGAACTTTGATTATGAATTATTGATCCAAGAAAAGATAGTCAATCTTAAGTAGGGATCAGATAAGAACAATGTCTTTACTTGTTGACTACTCTTAATGATAGGCACTATCTCATTGAGGCAACCAAAAGTCTGAAGATAGTTATCTCCAAGACCATGAAAACATATAATGTTCTTAGACATAGATCATGAGGTACTATGTAATGGATTATTTACAAATCCATTGGTGTGAGTGTACTAGAGTCACCAAGTTGAGACTATCCTTAGGTTGGAACTTTAGGATTATCCACTTGTGCTCCTAAAGCTAAATAAATTCTGGTGCCTCTTGTCATTGTTGTCTATGTGCATCTACATAGGGCATCTTTATTGGAGCTTTCTTTCTCCAAATCATCATGCTGCTCATTGTTCTTGAAATGTGATGCTTATCCCTATTACTCTAATTCCCCTTGAGCAAGTAGATACACTTCTTAATTTTCCTTACATGATCCAAGGACTTGACACCTAGAATTGTCTTGTTCCGTGACATTGAAATTATTGTCATCAATGATGACAGATCACTTATTGTATTTCTTTATCTTGCAGTTGAGAAGGAATCAAATTTCTTATTACCAAAACTTGTTTTTTTTGTCATGATATAGATAGCTTGGTGTTTTGTGAGTATTCATTTGACACTTGATTACAAGATTAATGTTTGAAAAATTCTTATAGTGATCACTTTTGGATTACATGTCCTTTCTCTATGGATATGTAAGATGTGGTTTACAATACTTGTCTTAATCAGATTTTTATCCACTTGTTTCAAATATATGTTTTGGTATAATTGGTTGCTACATTGAGCCCTACTAAATGATCTAAGAGACAATCCTATCCTAGCACCATGTTGTGTGCTAAATCATTCTCATGAAACACTAGAAATGTGGCTCTAGTAGATTCTCCTCCAATGTAGAGAGATATGGACGTTTCTCTAAGAATCAATCCAAGGGGTGTAAGCTTTAGGCCTCAATGGAAGAGATAGACAAATGAAATTGCTTATTGCTCTAGTATCTATGAGGATTCTTATGGGTACTAAGGATTGATGTAATAGCCCAAATGTGTGTTCATTGATCTATAATCATTCGAGAAGGATCATACATGTCACACATCCCCATGGGAATGCCTTGTTGTCTATCTTTATATTCATCTGCTTCTTAGTGCATTTATTTGCATTTTCTCATGTGATCTAAAGATTCTTCTTGAGATTTATTTACTTTTGCACAAATATTTAGATTCATGGTCATTAGCATTTTGTATCTCATGCAACATGTCTTCAATGAGAGGTTCCCGATAGGGCTAGTCACTAAATCCACTTATGTAATTTTTTATTACATCACCTTCCAAGGAAACTAATTTTAGAGCCCCATTGCATGATATAATGTATATCACAGATGGATTGCAACCTCTCTTTTGAATTATTTTTGCATGGTGCTTTAGCATCTAGATAAACAATAAGTATCCTTCTTTCAATTGCATGTCCTTGATATGTGCATCAAAGTATGCTTTCTATCATTTCTTGTCCCAATAGATGTCTGACAACACTCTAAGATGTGTCTATTGTGATTGCTCAATAATATTTATAAGTTGTGAAAGTTTGTGTCCTATCCATGTGTACTTTTGTGCAACTTTGAGAGTTGGTACCAAAAAATCAATTTTTAAAATTGTTTGTTGTCCATAGACTAGGTTGAAAAGAATTGATTCTAAGGATGCCTTATAGTCAACTTGATAAGCCCAAATTGCATGATGTAGTTGCTTATCCTATTAGATCTTCCATTGTTTACCAATTTTTTCAACACTATGCACAAGACTTTCTTTGACTTCTTTTCTTGACTATTTGATTGTGGGTGATATGGAGCAGATTTCTTACATAAGACATATAACTCTTTGAAAACATGCTCAGTGACTTATTTAATGAAGTGAGTCCCTTTATTACTAACAATCAATCTCAATAGGAAGTCCAAAGTGAGTGAAAACTTTCTCAAACAAGAACTTAGTCATGTGAGTGTCATTCTTGGTAGTAGCTTTTGCTTCAACTTGCTTTGTCAAATAGTCAATGGCTATAATAATATATTCGGCATGGGAACCTCGTATTGGGAGGTGTATATGACCCATATGATAATGTCAATTGGGAGGATCACATTTTTCCATACACTATTGTAGCTCAGTGATGAGTAGCACCTCCTTTAATGTCAATTCGGGAAGACATGAGGATGGTATGAAGACCTCGAACAAGTGATGGCACAAGTGTGTGAGTGAGAAGCACACAAACATGCACACACATACACACACACACACACACACACACAAGGCAAGAACAAAGAGAGACACAATGGAATAACTTCCATTGCAAAAGAGTTCTCAGACAAGTTCAATTCTACAACAAGCTAGCCTCAAAAATGAGCTCTCTAGCTCTATTTATAGTTTTTTACTAGCTTTGGTCCTGTTCAGACCTAGTGTCTTGCCTAGTTAAAAATTAGGTCCCTAAGCTAGTTTGGAGGCTCAAACGAGCTTTGAAAATTATGAAATTTGGTAGGCAATTACTTCTAAAGCTCCTCAAGCTTGAGGACTCCTCGGCTTGCACAAAATGGAGTTGCAAAAAGGTGAAACAGTATTTAAATGGTTTTCAGTGATGAGAATCACTTTTAAAATAATGTAAGGATTGAAAAAATTTGATGGATTGCCCCAGTGCTAGATCTGCATGTATGCCCGTACTTGCTTCTTCCCAGATGATGCCAACACTTTCCCCCCAGCGTCTTTCATCTCTTATAGACCTTTGTCCACAGGGTGATCAATGTAGTGTTGGACTATGTCAGTGGCTAACTCTTGTTCTTTGATCTTGAGTCCCCTGACTAGATCTCTTTGAAGAGCATCCCAATTAACCGCACCCGGAATGTCAGGTTGTGGTGTTGTATATAGCTCTGAGTGCATAGTCTGTCCGCATGCAAATAGCTGTAGAAGATGGGTTGGTCGTGGCGCGAACACTTCCAAGTGAGATTCCCAAAACCCAGTGGTAAACATATCATCAAATGTTTGTATAGCAAGCAGGGAGATATCTGATCCTCACATGCCAAGCATAAGCAACCCGAATACTAGGGGTTGTGCTCATATCATAGAGTAAATCATAATTACCATTTATAAAGCCCGAGATGGAAGGTTGGATGTTACGTACATTGCAGAAAGTCTTTAGTACTATTTGCATCATGTCCAAGATCTTTAGCATCATCTGAGCAACAACATTGTTCATGGGTTGTGGTCGTGGCATCCAATGTCTGATTGTAGCCATCATGTAGGCTATGGATGGTATGCCTTGTGGTGGAGCAATGGAGGGGTAGTTGAGCCATTGTTTGCAATTAGCATTATTCTGAACTTTTATGGCGAAGGCTTTCCATGATCTTCTTCGTTGCACTAACCCAAAGCATGGACATGGTAAAGAGATCCACGCATCCATTTAGCTGGTTGAACCCCTGGTTTTTGTCCTTGGAAGAATTGTAGTTGTGAGTAAGTAAGTGCCCATGTGATCGACACATCATAAGCTAGGCATCTGTATATGATTCTTGTAATGGCACAACAACCATTCAAAGAAGGTTTCCTTACTCCTCGTTTGCCTGCTTCATATAATTGATCGAGGATCCACAATGGCATTTTAATAGGTAGACTCCCTGTCTCCGCTAGGTATAGCCCGTGCCAAATCTTCTTGTGAGGCTATGTGAATCGGTCTTGAGCAGGAAATGCAAAGTGCTAAAGACACATGCACAAAGGTATGGCAATGTTTGGGGTGAGGGCACACATATCTTTCAACTTCTTGAGCTTACTGTTCTTCATAGATTCCGGTATCAAAGGGTCTTGATCAGAGGGCACATGGCTGCCGTACATCTGGAGGGCCTCCTTAATTAAAGTTATGTTCAGCCCGAACTTTTTCATTTCTTCGTGGTTTGATAGAGAGGGCACCAGGAATGTGCTTGACTGATCATGAAGGGTGTGGCTTGGAGTACCGTTTTATAGGCAACTTTGTATGCCCAAACGACATGGTGTAGTTGTTTGTCCCAATCAGAGTGTTTATTATTAACCAATCTTGTCAATACATTGCATAGAATCTTATTTGTGCTCCCAGCATGTCCATTAGCTTGTGGATGATAGGGGGCCGACTTCTTATGTATCACCAAGAATTCTTGGAGAAGGTTTTCTATGACTTCATTCAAGAAGTGCGTGCCTCTATCACTTACTAGTTCTATTGGCAGCCCATATCTGATGAACAAGTTCCCAAATAAGAACTTAGCTGTCGTCTGGGCATCATTCTTCGTTGTAGCTTTTACTTCCACCCATTTGGTTAGACAGTCCATGGCCACAATGATGTATTTAGCATGGGAACCCTTAGCTGGGGGATTAATAGGACCGACAAAGTCTATTCCCCACTTAGAGAATGCACGTCCACCTATCATAGGTTTCAATGGCATCTCATCTTTACGCATATGGTATTGAGTTCGCTGACAAACATCACACCTCTTCACATAGGTATGTGCATCCATATGAAGTGTGGGCCACCAAAGACCTGCAAATAGTATTGCTTTGATCACCCTATCTAGTCCAAAGTGTCCTCCTGCTACACCTTGGAGAGCAATTTCCAAGATCTTGAGATATTCACTCTCGTGGACACATAATCTAAGATACCCATCTTTTCCTCTTCTATATAGATTATCTCCAATGAGAGTATAATCTAAAGCTTCTTGTTCTAAACTCCTATATCTAGCCAATGTCATATCGTGGGGAAAGGTTCTCGTCCTCAAAAGGATACTAAGGGTTCACTCCAATCTGGCACTAAAGACACTCGATAAAGAGTGGCATGTTCCAATGGTGGTTTAGTGCGGCAGATTGGGCATTCTTTGCACATCCTATGGACATCTGCTTCCATAGTTGGCCAGTGCACTCCGAGTCTCCTAAGTGTTTGTTGAGTTCTTTGCCTTGAATAGTGTTGCTCTAATGCACCCACATGTGCTAATTGCAACCACTTTGAGTGCTCATCCTCTTCCACACAACAAGCTAATATTCCCTGATTTGTATGTTTGTACACACTTCTTGCCATGATTTGGTACTTCTAGGCTTTTACTACCTCCCTATCTTGGGTGTTTACTACTGGATGTTTAGGCCCATACGTCAATACTAGCACTAAGGTCTTGGCCCACTGTGTTACAACTTCCAAATTAAACAGGTAAGCATCAGGAAGGTCATCAAGCACACCTTGTGGGGCCTCTCCAGATGTGAGCCTCGAGAGATGATCTGCTCTCAAGTGAGTTTTGCCTCTCCTCACCACAACCTCAAAGTCATATTCCATTAGTAAGAGAAACCATCTTACTAGTCTACATGTATTGCATGGCTTTTTTACCAAGTACAATAGTGCTTGATGATCAGTAAAAAATTTAAACTTATTTGCAAGCAAATAGTGTCTAAATTTCTTAACCGCATATACCATGCCTAATCCTTCTCTTTCAGTAGTGGTATAATTTTGTTCAGCTGCATTCAACTGTCTACTAGCATAGATAATTGGAAGATCCATATTACCTTCACCCGTAGGTTGTGCTAGCACACATCCAATAGCGTACTTGGAAGCATCCACATGGACATGGAATGGCTTGTTCCAATCTGGTGTAGTCAAGATTGGAGCTAAGCACATTTAAGCTCATTGAAAGATTTCTCACATTCCTCAGTCCACTCAAAATTGGTCAATAGTCTGTACAAAGGCCTTGCAATGATGGCATACATGTGTATAAAACATCGGTAATACCCACAATGCCCCATGAAAGCTTGCACTTCCTTGATATTATTTGGCCTAGGTAGTTCTGCGATAGCTCTCACTTTCTCTTTGTCAGTGGATATGCCGTTCTGGGTTCAAAGATTGCTGACCATGAAAACACACTTTTCTAGGTTCAAGCAGACTTGATATTCTCTACATTTGTCAAAGATTTGCCTGAGTTCAGGTATATGTGTTTGTCTAATGTTAGAATGAGCACAGAGATCATCAACATAGACTTCCAAATTCTTCCTCAGTAACTCTTTAAACACGTGGCACATCAATCTTTGGAAGGTTGCAAGCACATTGGTTAGACCAAATGGCATTACCCGAAAAGAAAATATGCCCCACTCTGTGGCAAAATCCATCTTGTGCTGATCTTCTGGTGCAATGGCTACTTGATTGTAACTAGAGAACCCATCCAAGAAGTTGTACACTTCCTTGCCTATTGCTCTTTCTAATAGATGCTCAGTAATAGGAAGGGGATAACTATCTTTGATAGTGGCTGCATTAACCTTCTTCAAGTTAATGCATACATGTAGTTTGCCATTCTTTTTAGGCACCACTACAATGGGGGATACCCATTCAGTGTGCTCGATTTCATAGATAAATCCAACTTCAACCAAGCGATCTATCTCTTCTTTGATCTTGGCAGCATAGTTGTCATTGTATGTGTATGGCTTCTGCTTAGAGGATCTGGCATCTGAGGTCATGGGGATCGTGTGTGAGCATATGTTAGGGTCTACACCTTTCAAGTCCTTGTAACTCCAAACGAATACATCTCTGTATTCTCTCAGCAAGGCTATCAACTCTTGCTCTTCTTCTTCCGTCAGGTCATGACCTATGTACGTGCATCTTTCTTCTCCTTTTTCTATGGCTACCACAATTTTCTTAGTGGTTTCTTTGTTATCATAGGCCTTTCGTGTGACTGCTTCACGTTTAGGCATTCTAACCATGACTCTCCTATCTTCAACTTCATACTTCTTGAAATTTTCAAGGACCTCAAACAAAGATTCTTCTTCCTCTAGGGCAACTTCTCCCTTCTTCCTCTTCTTGCCTTCGTTCTTAGTGGTCACTTGTGTGGTTAATCTCACTTCATTTAGAATTTCTTCGTGTCTCTGAGGGGGAGCTTCTACCTCGTGGAAATATTCCTCATCTGATGCAAAAGGTGGGTCCATAATGATTGACTCTAGATCAAAGTCACTTGCATCCTCCAATGCATTAGTGCTAGGTTCACATTCTTCAATAATTGGATCACACATGATTGGCTCTATTGTGAAGATTGAAATGGCATAGCCATCCTCGTCACAGTGGGGTGTCCATTGCTCTTCAGACGTCCATAGTTGCTAAAATTTTTGCCCAATCGTGGGGTTCAAATTCTTCATCAGGAAATACTACAGGTGCATAGGCTAGGTCTTGAATTGATCTATGAGTTTCCTTCACACCTAACTCTCTGGCTTGCTCTCTCTTCTCTTCCTCTACTGCTACTTTGCACATCCATAAGTGTGTGTCTTCATGCATCCATGACGATCTTGATCCTATGGAATGCACTGACTCCGTGTCATCCTTAGCTCTATGGATGGGATTCCATTGAATAGGTGGTACGTCTCTATGAGAGTAATCCTTGAGATTGACTTTGGTTGTAACACCTAGGTGTTGCAAATACAAGGATTTGGTTCCCCAATCTTGTACCACTTGCAACTGCCGCATGAATGGCCTTCCCAAAATCATCTCATAGGCTTCATTCTTGCTAACGTCACATATAGCAAAAGTATGCTCAAACTCTACACCACATGTAGTGAGAGTTATTCCTTCCAGCAATCCTAAGGGTCTCTCAATGTGACCATCGTCCATCAGCAATTTCATTCTTGTTGGCCTGAGTGTTGGCTTGCCCCAACGCTTCCATAGGGAAGTTGTAGCAATTGCAACTCCTGCACCTGAGTCCAAAATTGACTTGGTTGTGTATCCCTGATGGGTAACGGGAAGATAGGTGTTTCCTTCTTCTCCTTCGCTCATGTCTCCTATCTTGTCCAAGGGTATTTCTGGCACCGTTCTATGAGATCCTACCTAGGAATGAGGTTTTGCTATGTCAAGTACTTGTTTGGCTACATGTTTCCACAATTCTGGCTTAACCTTGAGTAGCTCTTCTAAAGTGAGGTTGCATTGCACCTTAGTATTTTTCACTACCTCTGTGTTCCTAGGTATGATTGAGTCTTCATTTCTTATAATGACCGTGGGTGCTCTCATGAAAGTTGACTTAGCTTCCCATGGACCTTTGAAATGGGGTAATTCTAAGGAATTAGACTCAAAGTCCAACCTCTCACGAGATTGGGCATTCTCCTGCTCTCCATAAATGGAAGGAATATCTTGTGAGAATTGATCGTGCGCATCATCCACAAGTTCAATTGGAGGAGGGTCTTCAATTTCTTTAGCCCATTTCTCTTCTTGAATCTCTCGTAAGAATTCTGGTGAATACCGATTCATAGAAGAAAAGGTGTCTGGTTCAGTGGAGTAAGGCACATAAGATTCCTAGGGAGGAATGCTTATTCTATCACGTGCCCTCTCCTTAGCCTGGGAGGTGGCTCCTTTTCGAGTCTTTGCAAGTAACCTCTCCAATCTATCTAATAGACCATTAAAATGCAATGGTGTTCTAGTGGAGCTAGAGCCATTGAACAAGTGATTGGCTTCAAACATAGCTTGTGCCAATTCTACCATCTTAGCACAAAGTTTTGTTCTCTCTATCTCTAGATCGGCTCTAGGATAACATTTGTCATGATCTATCACGTTTGGCCCTTCCTCGATTCTGGCCTGATATGCTTTAAGCATCATGTCTAGATCCTCAGGCATGGGATCCGCTAGGACTGATCCTACTCTGGGTGGTGGGTGGGTTACCTGTGGTGGATTAAAAGGTTAGGAAATGGAAGGTGATGGGTTGGAGGGAGATGGAAATGGTGGTGGTGGGGTAGTGTGAGAGTGAGTTTGAGATGTGAGTCCAATTATCTTTGCTTTTGTTTCCCTCAAACTTTCCTCAAGTTTGCTCATTTTCTTTGACCATTGTCTTTTCATTCTCTCCCGGATATCTCTCCAAACTCTTGTCATTTTCTTGGTTATACTCTTTGTCTTGCAAGCCTCAGAACTCTTTTCCTGCCCTACACCTTGAGTCTGCTGCAAAGCTTGTGCTCGAGTGACTACTTGCACAGGGGTAGTGGAAGTCACACTTCCTGTAGGGTCTACTACTAACCAATAACATTGATAGGAGTGATTTTTGGCATGTTGATGGGGTTCTTGGGACACTCTCGTAACAAATGCTCCTTTCCACAGTCTGGGCAAATGCCTTGAATTGTCACAGATTGAGTTTGTGTAGGTGCCGGTAGAGCGCAATCACGAATGAGGTGATCTCCCTGACATCGAAAGCATGGCCCTCTAGGAAATGGAAGTCTTATCTGCCTAGGCTGAGGTCTAGAGTTGGGGTTCGTGTACATGATATTCGCATAATCTGGCTCCCAACTAGATTCACTGGGTTCTTCATAATAGTATGACTCATTATGCTCGGGTGACTTCATGTAGTAAGCCTGTGGGCTATCAATATGTGTAGAGTCAAAACTATGATCACTTGGGTCACTTTTAGATAGCAATGGTGTTATCGGGACTATGGCTCTATTCAAATTTTCTTCTGTAGATACATATTTCACTGGAATCACATTGGGAGGAGAAGGGGGTTGCTATGCTAGAACTAGTTGAGGTCTCTGCTACCCTTGATAGGGTGGTTGGTAGGGTTGTTGGGGCCTACCATACTGCTGTGGTGAGTACTGGGTCTGGAATCTACCCTGTCGTGGATATGGCTGAGGGTAATTTTGCTTGAAAGTTTGTTTGTTATAAGGGCAGTCTTGTGTGGTGTGGTTGGTGTACCTTCGCTCTATGGTGCAGTACTTGCTACTGGGATTCACTTGGGGTTGGGCCATAATGGGACATACACTTGCCATATGTTCTCCTCCACAAGTATAGCATCGCTTAACTGGGGCAAATCTTGGAATTTGTTTGCTAGAGACCCCTAGTTTTTGAGCTACCTTCTCTGCAAGTTCCTCGATAGATGTGGATTGACCGGAAGTGAGGCTGCTAGAACTATCTTAATCCTTGTAGATTTTTGAAAGCTCCAGCTCCTCTCCTAGATTATCCTCAATGTCTATGCACATGAGCACACATTCTTCTATGGTTCTGGGGTCCTTCAAATGCACATATGATCTGAGCTTGGTGCTCAGTAATCCATCTAAGAACAAAGCCACCTGCTTGGCCGGTGTGGGTAACTCAGGCATTGGACACCTCTAGGTATTGCCTAAACCGTCTTCCTGCCAGTCTAACTGTCTCCTGAGGTGTTTGCTTGAAGCTATGAATCAGTGAGGAAGTATTATGTTGTATACCACTCTTAGAAAACTCAGTGACGAAAGCTTCTAGAAGTTGGTCTATGCTCCTAAATTTCCTTTCATGTAGTGGTTGAAACTGTGTAAGGGTGGTGTTTCGAAGGGTTAAACCAAAAGCATTGTACTGCATAAATAGGTCCTCAACTTGTTCAGCTCTCAAGACTTGCCTAAATTCTACCACATGGTCATAAGGGTCTCCAGTGCCATCGAAGTAATTCTTCATGGACTTAACTAGCTGGGTTGGCCTCAGGGTCCTAGTGTGTTCTCTAGGCCTTTGCAAAGGAAAATCATCAGCATTTCTTTGGTTTCTTGGGGCTCTAGGTCTCTCAGTTTCTTCTCTATCCATTTCTGTTCTCATCCTTTCTCTTCCTAGGGGGTTGGCAAAACTTACTTCTGGCCTGTCTCTACTTCTGTCCTTATGAGCTCCATGATCTTGGGAGGTCCCAACTCCTTGGTGACCATAAGACACATTGGATTGAGTTTGGGGAAAAAAAAATCACCCTTCCAAGTGTAGGCATGTCTCCTATGCTTTGAGACCACAAAGATCCTCTCCGAAGCATCATCTAAGTAGATCACTTTTCCTGGCTCTCGGGATCTTTGAATTCATAGATGGTACGTGCTCCCACTTCATTAGGCTTATCAGGCTTATACCTCCAAAAAACCTCATCCATTTCTCGACTCACGAGTAAGTCTATGCTCCTATTGTCCTGGGGAACCCACTCTGGAGTGATTATTCTCGTCAGGATCGACTTGCCTCGAGGGTTTTTGGCTCTTTTCCTAAGTTTCCTTGCTCTATGTTGCCCATGTCAGCCTCTGCAATCACATTGCCGAACTTGTCTGTCCTATCTGGAAGGGTGGTGACCACATAAATCCTTCCTTCTTTATTTAGATATGTTTCATTTTCAAACTTGACTACCAGATGTTCTAGTCCATGGGGTTGATCTGGGTTTTTAATCTAGACCACAGATCTTCTCAGGCCGTCTTCGTAGACGTGAGCACCTAAACGATTAGTCTTGATATATTCCAATTGAGTCTTGTAAGGTCCTTCTGGCTTTTCCAGGTATGCCACTCCTAAACTACCTACTGGTCTCTCCATGTTATAGGACATTTCAGAATTTCTTGTTTCTGAACTTAGAGTGTATGGATAATCACTCAACTGCTGGGCCCAAGACCTAGCAATATGATTGACACTAGCTTCAGAAGACCTGAGGCTTTTTCTATCTCGGCCTAAGTGTCTTCCTGACCTTAGGTTCATATGCTTGGGTTTTCTTCCCTCTAGTCCCAAGTACAATCTCGTTGCAGATTAGTTCGTATAAATCACTTTGTTCTTTTTAGTTGATTATTGTGTTAAGCTCTTCTTTGAAATCACGTCCTCAAGAATACTTAAGTGAATTTTGCACTTGATAATTGATCGATTCAAGTTTACTTTTGTCCCTTAGGGTTTTTGTACTTAAGACCTACTTAATGCTTACACTTATTTGATTAGTTCTCTTGGACTTGATTTGTGCCTAGCGTCACTCTAATTACTCACCACACCTAAGTCGCACTTAGCCTAAGCTAGGAATTGACAAAGGGGGTTGAGAGAACTTCCAACCTCCAATCACTTGTTGCTTTGATCACTACACAAGCCTAGGAAGCCTTGTCCCAAGCTTGGTATTCTTCCTTGCTAGCTTGCTTTGAATGCCTCGATTGCTCACAATGTTCCTGTAGAGGTTCACAAGTTAATATTGCCCTTCATCACAATGGATTGACAGACACACATCAAAAAGTATAGGGCCCCCTTAGAATAACTCTCTGCACCCCCAGAATCCTATGACCACCTAATCCCTCCTAATGTCCATCTTAAAAATACATGTTCTAAACCTCCACATATGATTTTTACAAAAACCAGTTGAGATCCATGTAGGATTCTCAACAAGATCCATGTAGGATTCTCAACGAGCTTTCCAACGAGACCAAAATCTCATCAATCGGAGTTTGTATGGCGGAGTTAGGACCATTCAGGCACTTGGGGGTCAAGACAGGTTCTCAGGGTTCAGGAATTTATCTAAGGTTTTCTAGTTGCTTTGCCCACATATAAGGCTCTAAGGTAGCCCCTATTTGTCAGTATCAAGCCCAAAATTACCACAATTACACAATTACACCCCTTCAAAAATAATGTGTAAAGCCGGTGTATCGCGATCGCTCGGGTCGATGTGTCGCGATAGATGGGTGTGTCGCGATACTTGGGTTGTGTCACGATAGATGGGTGTGTTGCAATAGATGGGTGTGTCGCGATACCTCGGTGTGTCGTGATACTTGGGTTGTGTCACGATAGATGGGTGTGTTGCAATAGATGGGTGTGTCGCGATACCTCGGTGTGTTGTGATACCTCGATGTGTCGCTATAGATGGGTGTGTCGCAATACCTCGGTGTGTCACGATACTTGGGTGTGTCGCGATACCTCGGTGTGTCGCGATACCTCAATGTGTTGTGATACTTGAGTGTGTTGCGATAGACCGGAATATGGTGAATTCTACTGATCAACCTAGTGATCCTAGGAGCTCTCAGGCTGCACTGTGTCGTGGTACACTCTGATTCTCAATAGGGTCGATTTTTCGGTGTGTCATGATAGCTCAAGGTCGATGCCTTGGGGCTTGTGCAGATGAATTCCATACCTGTGGAGCTTGCTGGGGATGGTGATGTTGCTGACACCTGCAAGAATCCTGCAAAAAACACACAAAAACAACAATGCACTCTCCCTCTCTCTCAAACTCTCACTATGCAAATGAGGTGAATGGAATGGGAGTGGGAATATGAAAGGAAGATGGAGATGGTGTGGAGCGGAGATGGAGATGGAAATGGAGATGAAGATGGGGAAAAA
The DNA here is from genome assembly GCA_020310875.1 of Ceratopteris richardii. Classification (NCBI taxonomy): domain Eukaryota; kingdom Viridiplantae; phylum Streptophyta; class Polypodiopsida; order Polypodiales; family Pteridaceae; genus Ceratopteris; species Ceratopteris richardii. The sequence goes on from CM035419.1 coordinate 181,346,397, forward strand.
AAATTAGTAAAAAAGCAGAAATAACCTACTACTTACCTTTCCAACACGTCCTCTCTACGTCTTACCATCACACGCTCGTCCTCAAAGCTCGGATCCTCGGCAACGATGCCAAAATTTGGTGTAGCTCAGTGATGAGTAGCACCTCCTTTAATGTCAATCCGGTAAGACATGAGGATGGTATGAAGACCTCAAACAAGTGATGGCACAAGTGTGTGAGTGAGAAGCACACAAACATGCACACACATACACACACACGTGCACATAAGGCAAGAACAAAGAGAGACACAATGGAATAACTTCTATTGCAAAAGAGTTCTCAGACAAGTTCAATTCTACAACAAGCTAGCCTAAAAAATGAGCTCTCTAGCTCTATTTATAGTTTTTGACTAGCTTTGGTCCTGTTCAGTCCTAGTGTCCAGCCTAGTTAAAAATTAGGTCCCCAAGCTAGTTTGGAGGCTCAAATGAGCTCTGAAAATTATGAAATTTGGTAGGCAATTACTTCTAAAGCTCCTCAAGCTTGAGGACTCCTCAGCTTGCACAAAATGGAGCTGCAAAAAGGTGAAACGGTATTTACAATGGTTTTCAGTAATGAGAATCACTTTTAAAATAATGTACGGATTGAAAAAATTTGATGGATTGCCTCAGTGCTAGATCTGCGTGTATGCCCGTACTTGCTTCTTCCCAGATGATGCCAACAACATTATTGAATGGCATTGTTCCTAGAGTAGTTTTGTAGGCTTCTCTATATGAAAAAACAGTATGATGTAGCATCAGGCCTATCATTATTTACTAAATTTGTTAGCACTCTCTGCTTGACCATTAGCCTTCAAATGATATGGTGGATACTTCTAGTGAATGATGAGGAATTTATTAAACAAGGATTTGAGCACTTCTTTGAAGAAGTGTGAGTACCTCAATCACTAACAATCCCAATAGGCAAACCAAATCTCGTGAAGATGCCTTCAAATAGGAATTTGATCATAGTATGTGCATCATCTCTTTGAGTATCTTTTTCTTATACTCATTTAGTCAAGGAGACTATGGCCACTATGATGTATTCTACATTAGAACCTTTTATGTGGTGTTTTATAGGTCCTATGAAATCAATACCCCATTTGGCAAAGGCTTGACTTCCTATCATGAGCCTAAGAGGCATGACATCTTTTTCCAAATGAAACTTCATTTCCTAACATACCCTACATTGCTTCATGTACTCTTTTGAATCCATGTGAAGGGTTGGCACCATAATCATGCAAATAAAATCATCTTGGCCATTCTAGTAGGAGCAAAATGCCATGCAACCGCTCTTGCATGCACAACTTCAACTTCTAGTATGGATATGTACCTTGAATCCTCAATGCACAATCATAGAAAATATATTTTCCTCTCTTGTAGAATTTTTCTCCAACAATCTCGTACTCTTGGCATTATATTTCAATACCTTTCTTTCTACTTGGTTTCATCCCTTCTAGATACTTTCCATGTTGTAGGTAATCGACAATATACTTACTTTATTTAGGTGCAGTAGAACTAGATACAGTGTAACGCTTGTCAAGGGCACATTTTCATTGTACTAAGGTTCATTTGGAGGGTGAGTTAGAAAATGAGTGGAAAGAGCCACAAACTTGTATTTATATGGCTTGAGTTAATGGAAAAAACCCTCTCTTCTTGCGTCGCTACATTCATGGCTTTTGACGTGTATTTAGTTTGTTGTAGTTAGTTATAAGTTTGACGTGGAAAATGAGTGGAAAGAGCCACAAAGTTGTATTTATATGGCTTGAGTTAATGGAAGAAACCCTCTCTTCTTGCGTCGCTACATTCATGGCTTTTGACGTGTATTTAGTTTGTTGTTATAAGTTTCTTGTTCTTGGAACCCGTGCATGTTTGTATTCTTGTTTCTTGATTGCAAGTCAATAGGATGACGTGAAGATGCGAAGATAATCCTGCAGACGAAGCTGATGATGGGCTTCATGATAATGGCAATGGCGACACAGCTCTCTCCTTCTCTCTCTGTTGCAGCGGGGCGGAAGCCTCCATGCAAACACTGGCACACCCTACTGACGACCCTTCCCTTGCTCTGACGATTGCAGAACTACCAGACGGAACTTGTCGCACGTTGTTCCGCGACCTTTGGATATCAGACGACATCGATTTTAATTTACCGCACGGTTGCACTTTCATGGCGATCACAATTGCATGCTATGCTATTGAGAATGCTTCCGTATTCAGGATATGCCATGTCGTGATGCCGCATAGTTGCTGGGAAACGCTGCCTCAACCCAACCTTGATACTCATGATGCATCCCAACTATGGCATCTTTCGTGCTGATGTTGGCGTTCTTCATCGGCGCTATGGTCCATATAATGCTGACAGCTATGCCATGTTTTGGAGGAACTGTTGCAAGCCCAGTTTTGATAGTGAGGCACCATCCGCGATGGAGGAGATGGTAGTGGTCACAGATGTAGTTGGCGCTTCCTTGTTGGTATTGCGGAGACAACAAAAGCATTAACCATGATGGGTATTAGAATACTACAACTGTTATGAATTTTTCGATGGACAATTAGACTATTCCTGCTCAAGTTCTGTGCACATTCATATTAACTCTGAATTGGTGTTGAATTCTAACACGTTCGAGCGCTGTTTTCAATGCAAGGTTACGCGAATATGTCCTAATCACGCTTTTATGGTAAGAATTTAGTTCGTTTTCCCGCTGCTGGAAGGAAAATTCTAAGCATCCTCAACAGGTTACGAATGCTTCTTACATGAAAATGGCACGTGTTGTTGGGTTTTTCAGTAGGCGTTAGTAGCAATACTTTGTTGCCCATTTGTTGATTGCATATATGTTTGCATTTTATTCCAGCGCTACACACGCAGTTCTATGGTGTCATATTCTTTGGCATTCCATTTACAAATGTTACGCTAAAGTTGTGCACACATCTCTCTGCATTACTTTATTAGCTTCGTTAATTGTTGCAATTTCCCTGCGCGGTTTGTATTCGTGGAGTTTGGGCTCATTATTGATGATTTGTTCCGATGTACTAATTTGAATAGTCAATAATGCTACACTAAAATATGGCGCAAGTATGTGGGTTATCTGCACATCATGGCACATCATGGCCCTTGTCTTCTGTTGTTCTCCTCAGCTATTAATGTAATGCATGGATACTGAATGCATTATTGGTACGTTGTTGGACATACCATTTCTTTGCAGTGTCGCACCAACATCTCTTGCTTTATTTTGTATGAATTACATAAGCAATTTTATTTGTGATGATGAGTATGCAAATTCTAGTGCCCATCTTGGAGTCGATTGGGACTAACTTTATGTGTACATGGGAAATGTGATGGGCATACTGTTTTATGATATGAATGAGTCACTCTTGCTGATGCATATAGGAGGGCAGTCTATAAGTTGTGTGTAATGTATTTGCATATCTTGGATTTGGTTCCAGGCACTATGCTTTGCATTGCACATTGCTTATGGTTTTGGACACGTTATGAGCCTTACTTGCATTCCATACCATGGTCTAACTATGCACTTTGGTTTGCAAGTATTGTTCATAAAGGTAGTGCATAATTTATGTGAGCATATATATCATGGAGTTGGACTATTCTATTCCAAGAACGATGATATTCCTTTCGCATTATGAGAATGTACATGGAGATTATATATGGGTTGGGTTCTTATCTTTAGACTTTGTTTGGATATGTTTTGGCCTTGTTGTGAGGGCTTGACTTGATGTATTTGATCTTGGTGAGTGTGATGGAACCGGTGTCCTCGGGCATGAGTGATGTGGAGGCTCACGGATTGAAACACTCTTCAAGATTAGGTGTATCTCTTTGGTTGTATGACACGTTGTATCAAGGTTCCCAGACTTTAAATGGTTTCTATGTAATTTTCATCTTGTTGAGGGGGTTTCACTTATCAAGGGATGTGGTAGTTCAAGTCCATCGTGCGTGCCAGTGTCAAGGGCACATTTTCATTGTACTAAGGTTCATTTGGAGGGTGAGTTAGAGAATGAGTGGAAAGAGCCTTTAAAGGCCACAAACTTGTATTTATATGGCTTGAGTTAATGGAAGAAACCCTCTCTTCTTGCGTCGCCACATTCATGGCTTTTGACGTGTATTTAGTTTGTTGTAGTTAGTTATAAGTTTCTTGTTCTAGGAACCCGTGCATGTTTGTATTCTTGTTTCTTGATTGCAAGTCAATAGGACCTTCTCTTTGTTGCAGTGGGGCGCAAGCCTCCATGCAAACATGCTCATTGAACAATGTTGCATCATGCACAGTCCTTGATATGGTCATGAACATCCTTCCCCATGACAGGCTAGTAAACCCATCTCATTTTGAATTTCTCAATGTTCATATCCTTGAGTTGGGATGACCTAACACATTGGTATGTGATTTCTTTACAAGCTTTGGCTTCCCTGCTTCATCCACACAACACAATTAGACACCTTGACTATCTTGAAAGTATAAGTTCCATGGAAGGATGTGGTATCCATTCATATCGTGTAGTGATTTGGCTGATTTATCATTGATCTCATGATAAAGGCCATAAGTAAGAAATGGTAATATCTTTTCTTCCCATTTTGGAAATACTTCCAAATTGAAGAGGTAGGAATCTAGTAAGTCATCAACAATGCTTGTTGGCGGCTCACTATTGGTTAGGCATGATAAATTATGTACTTGTACATGAGTGTTTCCCTTATTCACTACTATCTAGGAGTCAAAGACCATCACTAGTATGAACCAATGCACTAGCCATCCTATAGTGCAAGGCTTGTTTACTAGGTAAACCAAGGCCTGATGGCCCACAAAAAGTTTGAATTCATTGGCCAATAGATAGTGCCAAAGCTTCTTCATTAATATAACATTCCTAAACCCTCTTATTCCAATGTAATTTTTCTCTACAACATTCAGTTGCCTGCTAGCATAGGCATGGGACGTCCATCATGCATCCACATGAACATGGAATGTCAAAATCCAATTAGGTTCTTTTAGGATGGGAGTGGTGCTTAGCTCTTTCTTGAGCTCTATGAATGATTCTTCATATTCATTAGTCCACTCAAAGTGCATAAGTGTTGATATTTTGGTATTAATGTGTGTGAACACACTTAGGACTACCGGCACACTTTTTCTCTCTTTTGGAGGTTTTTTTCCTCAAACTGCACATATGCATATAACTCTAGTGTAGGCTAGCTTCCTCAATATTTTTTTTGAAGGATTCTATGATATTTTTACACATACTTAGCCTCTCTTTCTCTAGTTGTGCATCATCATAGCATTGGTGATGTGTTTCCTCAGTTGGTCCACTTTTTTAGCTGAACTTCATATGCTTCAAACATCATTTCGTAGATCCTCAAGGAGAGGATCTACAAGTACAAAAGCTCCAAAGAAGCTTTCTTCCCCTTAAATGCCACTAATTTTTCTTGAGATTTTTTTATCAGTGCACCTCATAGCCCGTTTTCTTATCAACCCATTTTGTTCTCCCATTTTTTACCAATTATCTCCTTATGCTATTGCCAAGTCAAATTTCTCTTATTATTATTATTATTATTATTATTATTATTATTATTATTATCCCTAGATAGTTCTTGATTGAGAGATGGTGGTGAATCCTCTTCTTTGTTTGAATTCTTTGCCTCTAGCTATTTAGCTTTGGCATGTGTAAGTACTTGAAGAGACACTTTCTCTTTGAGTACCACTTCCAATTATTTCCAACATTTTAATTCCTGTGTGTGCAGTGTTATGAGGGTTATGAGGGAAGCCTTTGTTGATATAAACCGGTAGTGTTATGGATGAACACACTACATACCACTAGGGCACTTTTTTCCCTCTTTTGGATGTCTTTTCCTTGGCTTTTATATACACCTATAACCCTAATGAATTACTTATCTCTGTATATTTGCTTGGTATTTCATTCAGTGTTGTGTTGTGCTCCAAGCTTCTTCTTCTTCCTTGTGTTTTTATGTGCTTCTATAGACATCAAACTCCAACAATTGGTATCAAAGCAGGTGGCTACTTCATCTAGGGCATCATCAACACCCCTCTGATCCCATTTTCAAAATTGCACAAAAATTGGTGAGCATACTCAGGGTGATTAGGAGTTCAAAATGGCGTCACTTTCTGGCATTGAAATTTTGATTTGAGCTCATTTCAGCCTCTGAACGCACTATCATAGTGCTTATGTAGGCAATTTTTTCCTTTTGTGCCAAAGAAATATAAAGGTTTTGGTTCACCAATACAAGCAGCTCATCGTCTACTATTGGTATACTAGACCTTGATAGCCATTATCCCTCACATTCACTCTTGAAAATATAGCAAAGGATGCTTGGGATTAACTTACCACTTTATTAGCAAGAAATGAGGCTTGTGTTGCTTACCTCCAAAAACATTTGGGAGTGAGCATATGAATGAAGGAGATTCTATGGATATTTTTTTGACAAAGATCAAAGATTCAAAGGAGGAGTTGATTTTTGAGGATTAAGTCTTGCCAGATAGTTCACTTGTGCAAATTGTTCCTAATGGTCTTCCATATTCATATCAAATTTTTTCTTCTAATCTATTTTGTTGTAGGAAGATGAGTCTAAGCAAAAAAGGTCCATTATGCATGTTGTAGATCAAGATTTCCTAGTTAGTCAGAAGGGAAAAGGTAAATGGAGCTCATCCACTAGTAAGCAAAAATATGCTAATGCTGCATAGTTGAAGAGGGAAGACACGGTTGAGAAGAAAACAAAAAAGAAAAAATAGTTTTGTAAATATGTTAAGGGAAATGATCATGTCATAAAGAGTGGTCCAAAATCGGCTGCAAAAGAGGAAAAGAAGAAAGAGGTTGGAATGGTTGTTGTAGAGGCCTCTACACCTAAAATAGAATTTCTTAATCTTATTCAAAATCAAGAATGGGCATTTGTTATTGTATGTAGCTATGACCCATCTTCTCATGAGTAGTGTATGTCTACAATAGATTCAGATGTTTGGTACTTTGATAGTAGGGCAACCAAAAATATTACCTTGCAACATAGTTTCTTTAGTACACTTGAGCTTGCCCCTACAGGGAATATTTTCACATGCGCTAACAAATCCTCTTCTTCTGTAATGGCAGTTGATAAGATCATTATGACTACTACTGATGGTAGTTCTTTCACATGTTAGATGCTTGGATTTCAAATTTGTTGATGGCATATGTATAGTTCATGATCTATCAAATGAAGATGTTATTATTGCTTTTGATATTTTATTTCATGGGTTGTATAAGCTCATAGACTATGAAGAATCTGTGAATGATTCTGCATGTGCAATTCAAGATTCTCAAGCTATCTCAAATGCAAAGCTTTGGCATGCATGTTTTGGTCATTTGAATTTTTCTAGTTTGGTATGACTACAAAAATCTGAAATGGTGTTCTCTCTACCCAAAGTTGAGGCACCTTGTAAACATGCCTCTGTGAAGGTTGTATTTTGGGCAAAATGCACCATCCATCCTTCCCAAAAGATGGTTAAATTTGAGCTACACATAAATTGCAGCTTGTTCATAGTAATGCATGTGGTCCTATGTAGACACCTTCTTTTGGAAACTACCTTTACTTGATGACTTTTATTGATGATTTCTCCAAGCATATATGGGTGTATCCATTGAAAGCAAAGGCTGAAGATTTTATGTGCTTTAAATAGTTTCAGGTTATGACTGAAAACTTTATGAGCATGTAAATTGGTCAAACTTCATTCTAATCGCGGGGGGATACATGTCTTCTAATTTTGATGCATTTTTGGCTGAGTATGGGATAAAAATCAGTGTGCAATGCTATATACACTTCAACAAAATAGGTTTGTTGAAAGAAAGAACATGGAGATGGCGAGGTGTATGGTCAAAAGTTAGGCTTCACCACATAAATTTTGGCTTGAGGCCCTTATGTGTGGAACGTATGTACTTAATAGGTGTCCCACAAAAGCACTACAATCTATCGCTCCAAATGAGGCTTGGCACAGTTGCAAACCATCTATTACTCATCTACATGTCTTTGGTTATATGGCATATGCATTAATGCCTAAACAACAATGCTAGAGATTGGATGATAAAGGAGTGAAATATATTTTTGTTGGGTACAATTTTGAAAGAAAAGGCTATCATTTGTATCATCCACATTCTAAACACATTTTGGTTAGCAGTAATGTTGTTTTTCTGGAAGATGCAGTTCAACCATTACTCTCATGTACCGAGGAGATTTTAGTTGGCTCCAGAGATGTGTATGAAACTTTGCTTCCTCTTTTTACAGGTGGACAATCAAATGCTTGTCTGAATGAGGTATCTCTTAGCCTTTATAGGTTCCACATGATAATGTAGATCATTCCATTTCTTATGCAGATTTACATGATGCACTTTTTTATGAGAGGGTTGATATATAGGAGGCAAATAATATGCCTAAATTTTGGTGTAGACTTTGAGAGATACAAAATTAGATGTGTCGTTGTCATATCATACTTGTTTAGGTTCTCATCATGCTTCCTTTGCATCAATTGCTATGTGATGGCTGCCTCTAATCTTTGTGATGCTAATAATCCTGGTTCTTTTGATGAAGCAAAAAAATCAAAAAATTGGATGGCTTCTATGCAAAGAGAATATGATGCTATTATGAAGAAATGATACCTGGTGCTTATGTGATTTGCTTCTAGGTTATACAAGCTAAAGCGTAAGTGTGATGGAATAGTTGACATGTATGAGGCTAGGCTTGTTGCAAAAGGCTATGCTCATGAGAGAGGCATTGATTTTGTTGAGACCTTTGCACCACATGTGGAATGACTATCATTCATAGCATTTGTGCACTTGCAGCTGATCATGGTCAAACTGTACATCAATTGGACATTAAAACCACCTTTCTAAATGGTGACTTACAGGAAGACGTGTATGTATTTCAGACCCATGGTTTTGTGCACAAAGGGCATGGAAAAAAGCTATGCAAGTTGAAAAATGCATTATATGGGTTGAAGCAAGCACCACACGCTTGGTATGAAAATATACATGCCTATTCGATTGCACATGGTTTTGAGAACAATCCAATTGAGAGCACCTTATATGTTCAGCATGCAGATGATGTACTTCTAATCATTTTTGTGTATGTTGAGGGCATGGATGACATGTTGCTCACTAGTCCTAATGAGAAGCATATGGATGAATTTAAGGCTGATTTTCATGCCTCTTTTGAGATGTCAGATTTGGGGCATTTGCATCATTATTTGTGCATTTATTCTATGCAAGTTTATGAGGTAATAGCCTTGCATCAAATAAAATATCTTGACACATTATTATAGTGTTTTGGCCTTGAAGATTGCAAAACTATTGCCACTCCTATGAAAATAGGTTTACAGTTGAGTCTTCAAGATGTTGGAGATGCATTTGATGTTTTTCTTCTGAGTAAGTTGTGAGATGCTTGATCTACTTATGCATAACTCAGTTTGATATTCAATTTGCTATCTATTAAATGAGCAGGTTTATGCATTGCCCATGTGTCAATCATTGGTAGGAAGTTAAGTGCATCTTTCACTACTTGTGTGATACCCGACTACTTGGATTGTTTTATTCCAAGGGGGATAATTATTGCCAAATTTACATGATTTTTTTGAGTAAGACTGGCTTGGTTTCTATGACACTCATGTGTGCACTAGTGGTTTTTGCTTCATGCTTGGTAGCTCATGCATATCTTGGTCGAGCAAGAAGTAGTGTACTTTGGCCACCTCTAGTTTTGATCCTGAGTATAGGGCAACTTTCACAATGACTATTGAGTGTGTGTGGCTTAGATGCCTATTGAATGATTTGGGTGTTGGTCAATCTTTTGCCATGTCACTCTAGCAAATGGTAAGGATATTTGATGTAGTTATATCACCTTGGATTATTCTTGACCTAGATTGCAAAGGCTATCCACCATCTTTGTCTCAATACTGGGACATAGCATGGGTTGCATATAATGTGCATGGGGGCAGTGGACCATGTGCCATCATTTCAGGATAGGTCTCTAATAATTGACATCACTAGTAGGTTGAAAAATAGTCCATCTTTGTGATCTCTCTCAAACATCTCTAAGTTGGAATTGTGTCATAAGGTGGGATCCTTACCAATGACACACTTGATTTTGGCATTGTAGTTGGCTAAGTGTATGAAATATGGCTTATACTGCAACTCTAAAGTGGTGATTCGGCATCACTAAGAAAGATTTTGCAAATATTCTAACGATGGCACTCCATCTTCTATATTTGCCATGGATTGAATCTAGATCACCACCCTATTGTCATGCATGCATCTCATCTCTTTGATCTACCTCACCCATTGTAGCCTAGGTGCATCATAAGTCTCTTATCCTTATTTGGTGACCACTCCACCTGGCAGAGGTTGTGGTTCATAGGTGTCTTCAAAGGTTTCTTTCATTGGAATTTCTAGTATGTCCTCAAGTGCTAGCACTTTGGGTGGTGAAGTTGGTCGCTCATATTGAAATAATCTTTCTTGATAACTCTTCTATCTATTTCTACAAATCTGCCAAAGCAGGTGGTTCTATCATAAGTGCAATTGGTTTGGGCACTAGAGCAGGGGTTACAGTCAACTATTTTTGTGATTGATCTATCTCTTTTGAAAATTTGTTCTAAGATTCTAGGATATTGGTGTGTTCTTCCAATAAGGTGCGGATGTTCTTGGATAGTATTTCTTGGAACCTAGATGGAGTGATCTGTGCACCACACATGTTTTCAATGGCTGCCTCCAAATTGTCCTAATTTTGCTACTATAAGCACATGTTCTCTTCAAGTGTGGTTGCCATGTGTCGGCATAGGAGGGCCATAGTATGTTGGATTTTTGCATTTCATTCTAGTTGTATTTGCAAGTGGCTTTCAAAGACCTTCATAGCTTCCTGATTGACATTATGAAGTTTGGACTCAAGCTCATTGTGGAACTACTACAAGGCATGGTACTAATCTTGTAAGGCCTTGTTGCTTGCCTCTAATTCTGATCCTCAGTCTTGTTATTGGATAGATTCTTCATTGATAGCTATGTTTCATGCTTCGAGTTGTTGATATTCATGTCTAAGATGGTTTGCAAAATTAATGATTGTATTGATTGCAGCATCTATATTCATGGATGCTATATGTACAAGGGGGAACACAAGGGGAAATGGAAAGGGAATGGGAAGTGTGGATGTTCTGTCTGATGTTGTTGTGGGTGCAGGTGATGTTGGTGGAGGGGGGGATGGGGGAAGGTGGAAGTGTGGGGGTTGGTGGAGGTGTTGTGGGTGGTGAGATGTCCATTGGGTCGGACATGGTGTGTGAAGGTTCTACCATAAAGATAGGAATGGTAGGTGCCATGCTCATGGTGTCATGAAAAAGTGGACATTTTATAAATTGTTGAGGATCTTGTGAAAAGCTAGCCCATCAAGAAGTAGGTTGAACTAATGGTTAGAAAATAGATTCAAGAATAGACACCCAAGGTTGGAGTTGAGTTGATAGTCTAGTTGATTGTGCTTGAGGTGGAAACAAGAAAGTGGGTTATGGTATGGGATGTTAAGAAGTTTGGGTTTCTTGCGAGGTTGGGTAACCTAACATGGTGGAAGAAGGGGTTGGCTGACCCATTACGAGGTTTCGGGCTGGATAGTCTACTATGGGCTCAACTAGTGAAGAGGAAGTATGGTACAAGGGATTGGTGATTGATGATAACAATTATGAATGGGAAACTGGGTTGCAAAAGGTAAAGGTGGGTGTTGTTGTGGTCACTTTGGTGGTAAGTACAATGTCCTTGGTCCAAGGGGGTGAGCAGGGTGGGGAGTGGAAGACAGGTTCTTCTTGTTGGGTGACAACTTTGGTAGTGTTCGTGGGTTGGGGTCCTTGAGTTTTGGTCAGGAATGGAGGAGGAAGTGGTGAAACTGGGGGGATTTGTACAATAGTTTTGGTGATTAAGTCAATGATTGTTGTAGAGAGTGGGGTTGTGGTTGTAGTAATTTCTTCTTGAGCAGATGTGGTCGCTTCAACTTTTGTGATTGGTATCGGAATGGTTTTGCCAATCCTATGCCACATGTGGATTCTTCTTTCATCATAGTGAACTCACGGTCTGTGTAACATATGATCAATTGCATCGACGATCCCATAAGTCTTTGTTAGAACTCATAATGACTTAATGAATTTCATGTCCACACCTTCTTTTTCTAGGATTTGATCTATGTGATGCATTCATTTAAAATGCCCAATCTTTGAATGTACACAAGAGAATTATCAATTGCCACTGTAATGTGAGAACTGAGCAAAATATCCAGTAGGTGCGTGTACCAAAATGGCAAGTTTTTTATCACTAGCTATTTGTGACATTGTCTGTTTTGATTCAATTGTTTCAGGGACCAACTCCAAAGTACATAGGTACTTATTTGGTGTCATTTGCATGCTAAAAGGGCCCACTACATAACTCTGAAGTGAAATAGAGCAGGAACAAAGCAGGTTTTGGTAGTACCAGCTCACTTCCTTGAGGTATCCATCCATCTCTTCCAACAAACTGTAGTGGGTATGGAGTAGCGATAGAACATTTATGTGGAGGATTTCATTAATTCAAGGATAAGGACACTATAGATTACGATTTGGTGATAAGAAATATATATAGCATTTGATTCTTTTGTAAAAAATTAGTTGGGTACTTGCTCAGAGGACTAGGTGGGATTCTAGGAAGTTTTGGAGGGTGGTGATTATATATGAAATCACTCATGAGTTCAAGTCACATTTTAAAATTCAGTTTTTGAAAAATTCCTAACTTTAAGACCCACAAATGCCCTAATTGGCAGGGCAATTTCTTGGGTGAAAAGTCAAGAAAAGATCAATGATTCTTCTCATTTGAAGTCTCCAATTAATTCCCAAGATGAAGAACAATACCCTTGGGAATAGCAAGATATCACCATGTGTGATTAAATCCTCTAAATCCAAATTTTTCATTGCCATAGGTTTAATCTAGCTTGAGCCATTGTTATCACAAATATTGGTATTTTAAGTGACAAAGGGTGTGGAGTTGACCTAGGGGAGATTGAAAATTTCCTTGGAGGAGTTTGACAACTTATTGTGTGCTCAAATCATCAAAAAGTAACACTAAAGCTACCTTAGAACTCAGGCTAACTAGAGCAATTGCTTTTAAGCATCAAGGTTTCTTTTTACTCCAAATTGATATTTTACATCATCATCAAAGAGTCTGTATTAAATTACAAGATCACTTCTTCACATGACTTAAAGAAAAACCACTCATTTCTTGGAAATGATTGCTCTATGCAGAGCAATCATCAAGTGCAAAACAAAGTCTTTGAGCATAAAAACTATTTGATCACTCAAAAAAGAGTGAGTATCATAAAAGAAGACCAAGATTACTCACAAAGCTCATCTATTCATAAAAAATTTAACCCTCGATTACCTTAGCCTATTTCTAGCTTCAACAATCATTGGGGGCCATTAAGTCACATTTGAGCATTTGGGAGGTTCATTTAAGAATCTTGTGCACACTTTAGGGAGGAAAATACAATATAAATTGATTGAACCCAATCTGCAATGCCTTAAAGATTGGTTTGATTTGGGAAATCTGTAAAAAAGTACTTATGGAAGAGAGAACATATAGGAGACTTTCAAAAATTTTCTACTTACAAAAAGTACAAGGATGATGGCATTGTCCACCCATGTGTTCTCATGATAGAGTTTAAATGGTGATCATCTAGATAGAGATTTACAAGGTAGAAAGAAGTATGCTAGCTCAGTTCAATATTTCGGGTAGTGCAAAAGGCATGGATATGTAGGCTAATGGAGAAATGGGGCCTTCTGCGGACAACTATACATGGGCAGTAGAACATGGGCTACCACCACCCATGTAATTCTCATACATGGCTTAGGATGATTCAACCAACCTAAGAAATATGAATGATTTTTGACTTCGATAGGGAATATTGCATGGAATATTCCCTTTATTGTCGTGCTAGTGTTGCTTCCTGTAGACCCCCCACCAAGGGACTGTTGGCCCCCTAGGACTCCCTAGAAAGGGGAGCACTAGCCCCCTTGGAATCCCTAGTTGGGGCTGCTCCTCGTTGCCAAACCCCACAACTAGGGACCCATGTAACTCCATTTCCGTACACTACATTAGATGGTCCAATTTAAGCATCATCCAACATGCAAGTTGGGATTCCCATCAATTGGTTAATGCACAGTTGGCTTCTCCTCATAATGGGGGCCTTACAAAATGTGCATTAGTACATACAATCATGAGGGGTAGACATTGTTCATATACTAACACCCCCCTCAATCTTATCAAACAATAAATCAAGTAGTTCTCGGTCCTATGCCCGTCTATTGAAGATGCTTGTTGAGCTTCTCTTTCCCAAGTGTTTTAGTGAATATATGAGCACAATTTTCCTCTCTTGGACAATATTCTAGCTCCACAATTTCATCTTTAGTTAGCACATGAACATAATGGTATTGTACTTCTATCTGCTTTTTGCATGCATGATATATTCGATTCTTTGGAAATGGCCATATAACCTTCATTATCACAATTAAGTATAGTCGCCATTTGTGATGGAAAGCCTAGATCTACAAGAATTCTCTTTAACCAAACTAACTCACAAGAGGCAAAACAAGCTTCTTCGTGGTCTGCTTCAGTTGAGGAGAGTGGAAGAGTTGGTTGTTTTTTACTTACGCAAGAAACTATTCTAGAACCAAGTGAGAAATAATATCAAGAAACCCATTTTCTAGAATCACAATCTCTAGCCCAATCTGAATCACAATACCCTTGAAGTGTATCACTTGTGGTATAAAGAATACCAAAATCTAAGGTTCTTGCAATGTACCTTAGAATTTGCATGTCGGCATTACAATGGCTCTCTTTTGGTTTGCTATTAAATCTACTCAATACACCAATTGCACAATAGATATCTAGTCTAGTGTTGCACAAAAAGATAAGACTCCCAACAAGCTTTCTATACTTCTTAACATCTAATTCTTGTGTATCATCTTCTATTGAAGGTTTAAGATTTACCTCCATAGGCATGCTAGTGGCTTTGCAATCCATCATCACAAAAGCTTTAGGGATTTTAGTAGCATATTTCTATTATGATATGAAAATCCCATCATCCTTTTGCCATAATTCAACGCCAATGAAACCATGGAGTAACCCAAGATCTCTCATCTCAAACTCATTGCTCAAGTTAGTGTGAGTTTGTTGATCCCTTGTAATCATCAAATCATCCACATACAAAATGACAATAAATAGATAGTTATCTTTTCTCATAACATATAAATTTGCACTAGAAGTACTTCTTTGAAAGCCTAGGTTTTGGAGAAAAACTCTCAATTTGTTGGTACCAAGCTCTTGGAGCTTGCTTAAGGTCATATAATTCCTTCTTAGGTCTACAAACCTTGTGTTTGGAATGAGGTACCTCAAAATCTAGTGGTTGAGATACTTATAACTCCTCTTTGAGATATGCATTCAGAAATGCTGATTTTAAATCCATCTAGAATATAGACCACCTTTTATGTGCAGCAATTGCAAGTACTGTGTGAATTGTAGTCATTCAAGCTATTGGCGCAAATGTATCTTGGACATCAAATCCTTCCACTTGTGAAGACCTTGTGCAACAAGCCAAGCTTTTTACTTCTCTAAAGTACCATCTTCTTTGTATTTTTCTTTCCAAATCCACTTAGTTCCAATTACCTTTTTTTTGTGGTAAATCAACCAATTCCCAAGTGTCATTCTTTAGTATGCTATCATACTCAACCTTCATTGTTGCTCTCCACTGGATTCATTCAATGCTTCATCTATATTGTGGGTTCTTTTAGTGATTCCATAGTTTCATCCATAAGAGCCATATTCACAATATGATGGGAGGCTCTTTGTTTCTCCTCAATCCTCTTTGATCTATGCAACCCATCTAAAGATGACTTTGGAACATCAACTTGAGGGCTACGATCATCAAAGAGCTATTTTCCCCACTTTGGTAGTGGCCTATGCTATGTGGCAACAATAGGTTGGGTTTTTGGTGGAGGAATGTCATTATCTGATGTCTTCTCCTCATCGATCTGGACCTGTCTATGGGAAAGCACAAGGTGAGTTATTTCTTCAGTTGATGAGATACTAGGTTTACCTTTGGTATCCACTAGGTGTGGTCACTCATCAAATACCACATCATGACACACAATGATCTTTTTTGCCTTTGGATCCCAAAGTTGATATGCTTTAGACTCTTCACTATATCCTAAGAAGATACATTTTTTGTGTTTTGATCCTACCTTAGTTCTTTTTTATTCACATATATGTGCATAACAAAAAAGTCCAAAAACTTTGAAATGCATAACTGAAGGCTTTTTACTGGAGTACGCTTCTTGATGAGTAATTCCATGCATTGCCTTTTGTGTAGCATCTATTCAAAATGTATGTGTAGCATCTATTCAAAATGTACACAATTTTTTTTTAATAAGAGGAAGTTTGGCCTTAGCCTACTCTCCGGACTTGTATTAAATAAAGGAAAAGAAAAGTACAAGTGAAGGGGACGAGTGCCCATGGGACCCCCCAAGTCCCACATAGAGAGGGTAGAACTTAAAATGTACATAGTTGTATTGACTACTTCTATCCAAAGAGAATTATGCATATCTTGTACTTTTGACATGCAAGGGGGCATTTCAACTATTGTACTATTTGATTTCTCAATGGCACCATTTTGTTGAGGTGTGTGGGATGTGGTAAGTCTTGATTCCATGAGCATTGCAATAGTTGTTGAATTCTATCGATAAGAATTATCCTCCTCGATTAGTAAAAAACTTCTTTAATTTTCTATCTATCTCATTTTCATCAATCTTGTGCCACATTTTAAATCTTTCAAATGTATCAGCCTTCTCTTGAATAGAATACACCGACATCTTTCTACTATAATCGTCGACTATCAAGAAAAATTGTCTAGTCAAAGGGCACAATCTAATGCTCCTCTGACATTTTGGCAAGACTACCTTCATCAGGACTAGGCACCATGGATTCCCTATTGAAGAAGATTCAATCTACCATAAAGGACTTGATCGGACATGCCCAAGAGATGAAAAGATTGATACATAGCCATCCTCATCACAGTGGGGTGTCCATTGTTCTTCATTGATGGCTACATCCATAGTTGCTAGAATTTCTACCCAACCCTGGGGTTCAAATTCTTCATCAGGGAATACTACTGGTGCATAGGCTGGGTCTTGAATTGATATATGAATTTCCTTTGCACCTAGATCTCTGGCATGTTCTCTCTTTTCTTCCTCTACTGCTACTTTGCACATCCATAAGTGTGTGTCTTCATGCATCCATGAGGATCCTGATCTGATGGAATGCACTAACTCTGTGTCATCCTTAGCTCTATGGATGGGATTCCATTGGATGGGAGGGACATCTCTATGAGATTAATCCTTGAGATTGACTTTGGTTGTAACACCTAGGTGTTGCAAATACAAGGAATTGGTTCCCCAATCCTGTACCACTTGCAACTGTCGCATAAATGGTCTTCCCAAAATCATCTCATAGGCCTGGTATTTGCTAAAGTCACATATAGAAAACATATGCTCAAACTCTACACCACATGTAGTGAGAGTTATTCCTTCTAGCAATCCTAAGGGTCTCTCTATGTGACCATCGGCCATCTGCAATTTCATTCTCGTTGGCCTGAGTGATGGCTTACCCCAACGATTCCATAGGGAAGTGGTAGCAATTGCAACTCCTACACCTGAGTCCAAAATTGCCTTGGTTGTGTATCCCTGATGGGTAACTGGGAGATAGGTATTTCCTTCTTCTCCTTCGCTCATGTCTCCTATCTTGTCCAGTGGTATTTCTGGCACTGTTCTATGAGATCCTACATGGGAACGAGATTTCCCTACGTCTGGCACTTGTTTGGCTACATGTTTCCACAATTCAGGCTTAACCTTGAGTAGCTCTTCTAAAGTGAGGATGCACTGCACTTTAGTGTTCTTTACTACCTCCGTATTCCTAGGTATGATCGAATCTTCATTTCTTATCATGACCGTGGGTGCTCTCATGCAAGTTGACTTAGTTTCCCATGGGCCTGTGAAATGCGATAACTCTTGCAAGGAATTAGACTCAAAGTCTAACCTTTCATGCGAGTGGGCACTCTCCTATTCTACATAAATGGAAGGAATGTCTTGTGGGAATTGATCGTGCACGTCATCCAAAATTTCAATTGCAGGCGGCTCTTCACTTTCCTTAGCCCATTTCTCTTCTTGAATCTCTCACAAGAATTCTGGTGAATACCAATTCATAGAAGAAGAGGTGTCTTGTTTGGTGGAGTTAGGCACATAAGCTTCTTGGGGAGGAATGCTTATTCTATCACTTGCCCTCTCCTTAGCCTGGAAGGTGGCTCCTTTTCCAGACTTTGCAAGTAACCTCTCCAATCTATCTATTAGACCATCAAAATGCAATGGTGTCCTAGTGGGGCTAGAGCCATTGAACAAGCGACTGGCTTCAAACATGGCTTGCGCCAATTCTATCATCTTAGCACAAAGCTTTGTTCGCTCTATCTCTAGGTCAGCCCTAGGGTAACATTTGTCATGATCTGTCACGTTTGGCCCTTCCTAGATTCTGGCCTGATATGCTTTAAGCATCATGTCTAGATCCTCAGGCGTGGGATCAGCTAGGACTGATCCTACTCTGGGTGGTGGGTGGGTTAAGTGTGGTGGATTAGAAGGTTCGGGAATGGAAGGTGATGGATTGGTGGGAGATGGAAACGGTGGTGAAGGGGTAGTGTGAGAGTGATTTAGAGATGCGAGTTCCCTTATATTTGCTTTGGTTTCTCCCAAACTTTCATCAAGTTCGCTCATTTTCTGTGACCATTGTCTTTTCATTCTCTCCCGGCTATCTCTCCAAGCTCTTGTCCTTTTCTTGGTTATGCTCTCCGTCTCACTAACCCCAGAACTCTTTTCCTGCCCTACTCTTTGAGTGTGCCACAAGGCTTGAGCTCGGGTGACTACTTGCACTGGGGCAGTGGAAGTCACACTTCCTGTAGAGTCTACTACTAGACCAATGACGTTGATAGGAGCGATTTTTGGCATGTTGATGGGGTTCTTGGGACACTCTCGTAACAAATGCTCCTTACCGCAGTCTGGGCAAAAACCTTGAATTGTCACAGATTGGGTTTGGGTGGGTGCTGGTAGAGGGCAATCACGGATGAGGTGATCTCCCTGACATCGAAAGCATGGCCCTCTAGGGAATGGAGGTCTTATCTGCCTAAGCTGAGGTCTAGAGTTGGGGTTTGCATACATGAAATTCGTATAATCTGGCTTCCAACAAGATTCACTGGGTTCTTCATAATAGTATGCCTCATTATGCTCGGGTGACTGCATGTAGTAAGCCTGTGGGCTATCAATATGTATGGAGTCAAAACTATGGTCACTTGGATCACTTTCTGATAGCAACGGTGTTACTGGGACTATGGCTCTGTTCAGATTTGCTTCAACAGATGCATATTTCACTGGAATCACATTGGTTGGAGCAGGGGGTTGATGTGCTAGGACTGGTTGAGGTCTTTGTTGCCCTTGATAGGGTGGTTGCTAGGATTGCTGGGGCCTACCATATTGTTGTGGTGGGTACTGAGTTTGGAATGTACCCTGTTGTGGATATGGCTGAGGGTAGTTTTGCCTGACAGTTTGCTTGTTATAAGGACAATCTTGTGCAGTGTGGTTGGTGTACCTTCGCTCTATGGTACAGTACTGGCTACTAGGATTCACTTGGGGTTGATCCATACTGGGACATACACTCGCCATATGGTCACCTCCACAAGTATAGCATCGTTTTCCTAGCGCAAATCTTGGAATTTGTTTGCTAGAGACACCTAGTTTTTGAGCTACCTTCTCTGCAAGTTCCTCAATAGATGTGGATTGACCGGAAGTAACGCTACTAGAGCTATCTGAATCCTTGTAGATTTTTGAAAGCTCCAGCTCCTCTCCTAGATTATCCTCAATGTCTATGCACATGCATGCACATTCTTCTATGGTTTTGGGGTCTTTTTGATACACATATGATCTAAGCTTGGTACTCAGCAATCCATCTAAAAACAAAGCCACTTGCTTGGCTGGTGTCGGTAACTCAGGCATTGGACACCTCTCTAGGTATTGCCTAAACCATCTTCCTGCCAGTCAGACTGTCTCTTGAGGTGTTTGCTTGAAGCTATGGATCAAGGAGGAAGTATTATGTCGTATGCCACTCTTAGAGAACTCAGTGACGAAAGCTTCTAAAAGTTGGACTATGCTCCTAAACTGCCTCTCATGTAGTGGTTGAAACCACGTAAGAGTTGTGTTTCTAAGAGTTAGGCCAAAAGCATTGTATTGTGTGAATAGGTCCTCAACCTGTTCAGCTCTCAAGACTTGCCTAAATTGTGCCACATGGTAGTAAGGGTCTCCAGTGCCATCGAAGTAATTCTTCATGCACTTCACCAGCTGAGTTGGCCTCAGGGTCCTAGTGTGTTCTCTTGGCCTTGGCAAAGGGAAATCATCAGCATTTCTTTGGTTCCTTGGGGCTCTAGGTCTCTCGGTTTCTTCTCTATCCATTTCTGTTCTCATCCTTTCTCTTCCCAAGGTGTTGGAAAAGCTTACCTCAGGTCTGTCTCTACTTCTATCCCTTTGAGCTCCATGAGCTTGAGATGTTCCAGCTCCTTGGTGACCATAAGACACATTGGACTGAGGTTGTAGGAAAACAAATTCGCCCTTCCAAGTGTAGGCATGTCTCCCATGCTCTGAGACCACGAAAATCCTCTGTGACGTATTGTCTAAGTAGGTCACTTTGCCTGGGCTCTCAAGATCTTTAAACTCATAAATTGTGAGAGCTCCTACTTTATGAGGTTTGTCAGGCTTATACCTCCAAAAGGCTTCATCAGTATCTCAGTTTAAAAGCAAATCTATGCTTTTATTGTCCTGGGGAACCCACTCTGGAGTCATGATTCTGGTAAGGACTGATTTGCCACGAGGAGTCCTCGGCTCTCTCCCTAAGTTCCCTTGCTCTATGTCACCCATGTCAGTCTCTACGATCCCATTGTCGAACTCGTCTGTGCTATCTGGGAGGGTGGTGACTACATAAATAGTCCCTTCTTTATCTAGGTATGCTCCATTCTCGAACTTGACTACCAGATGTTCTAGTCCATGGGGTTGATTGGGGTTCTTAATCTGGACCACAGATCTTCTCAGGCCATCTTCGTAGATGCGAGCACCTAGACGATTAGTCCTGATATATTCCAATTGAGTCTTATAAGGTCCTCCTGGCTTTTCTAGGTACGCCACCCCTGAACTACCTACTGGTCTCTCTATGTTATAGGACATCTCAAAATTGCTTGTTTCTGATCTTGGAGTGTATGGGTAATCATTCAACTGCTGGGCCCAAGACCTAGCAATGTGATTGACACTAGCTTCAGAAGATCTGAGGCTTTTTCTGTCTCGGCCTAAGTGACTTCCTGACCTAAGATTCATATGCCTGGTTTCTCTACCCCCTTGGTCCCAAGTACACTCTCGTTGCAGGTTAATTTGTACCAATCACTTTGTTCTTTTTAGTTGGATATTTTGTTAAGCCCTTGTTTGGAATCACGTCCTCAGGATTACTTAAGTGAATTTTGCACTTGATATTTGATCAATTCAAGTTTACTTTTGTTCCTTAGAGTTTTCGCACTTAAGCTCTACTTAATGCTTGTACTTAGTTGATTAGTTCTCTTGAACTTGATTCATGCCTAGCATTATTCTAATTAATCACCACACCTAAGTCCTACTTAGACTAAGCTAGGAATTGACAAAGGAGGGTTGAGAGAACTTCCAACCTCAATCCACTTGTTGCTCAAACTACTGCACCAGCCCATGAAGCCTTCTCCCAAGCTTGGTAATTGCCCTTGCTAACTTGCTTTGGATGTCTTGTTTGCCCACAGCATTCCTGCAAAGGTTCACAAGTTAATATTGCCTTACATTACAATGTATTGATGGACACACATCAACAAATATGAGCCCCCCTTGGAGTAGCTCACTGTACCCCCAAAATCTTATGACCCCCTAATCCTACCAAATGGCCAACTTAAAAATACATGTTCTAAAACTCCATATATGATTCTTACAAAAGCAGTTGTGGTCCACGTAGAATTCTCAACGAGCTTTCCAACGAGACCAAAATCTCATCAATCGGAGTTCGTATGGTGGAGTTATGACCATTCAGGCACTTAGGGTTCAAAACAGGCTCTCAGGGTTCCAAAATTTTTCTAAGGTTTTCTAGTTGTTTTGCCCCCTTCTAAGGCTCTAAAAGACCCCAACTTGTCAAAATTTAAGCCCAGAATTACCACAATTACACAAATTACACCCTTAGCAATTTATGCATTGAGCCGGTGTATCGCGATAGCTCGGGTCGGTGTGTCGCGATAGGTGGATGTGTCACGATAGGTCGGCGTGTCATGATACTTGGGTGTGTCGCGATACTCGGGTGTGTCGCAATACCTCGGTGTGTCGCGATAGGTGGGTGTGTCGCAATACTCGGGTGTGTCGCGATAGGTGGTTGTGTCCCGATACCTCAGTGTGTCGCGATACTCGGGTGTGCCGCGATACCTTGTTGTGTCACGATACCTCGGTGTGTCGCGATAGGTGGATGTGTCATGATAGGTGGGTGTGTCGCGATACCTCGATGTGTCGCAATACCTCGGTGTGTCGCGACACCTCGGTGTGTCGCGACACCTCGGTGTGTCACGATAGATCGGGATATGGTGAATTTTCCTAATCAAGCTAGTGATTCTAGGAGCTCTCAGTCCGCGTTGTGCCATGGTGCACTCAGATTTGTGATAGGGTCGATTTTTTGGTGTGTCGCGATAACTCGAGTTCGACGCCTTGGGGCCTGCGCAGAAGGATTTTGTACCTGCAGAGCTTGCTACAGATGATGATGCTGTTGACACCTGCAAGAATAATGCAAAAAACACACAAAAACAACAATGCACTCTTGCTCTCTCTCAAACTCTCACCAAGAAAATGAGGAGAATGAAATGGAAGTGGGTATATGAAAGGAAGATGGAGATGGAGATGGAGAAAATGGTGAAAAAACAAGAAAATTACCTACTACTTAGCATTCCAACGCGTCCTCTCTACGTCTTACCATCACAGGCTAGTCCTCAAAGCTCATTCCCCGGCAACGGCACGAAAATTTGGTGTAGCTCAGTGATGAGTAGAACCTCCTTTAATGTCAAACGAGGAAGACATGAGGATGGTATGAAGACCTCGAGCAAGTGACGGCACAAATGTGTGAGTGAGAAGCACACAAACATGCACACACATACACACACACGCGCACACACATACACATACACGCGCACACACGGCAAGAACAAAGAGAGCAAGACAATGGAATCACTTCTATTACAACAAAGTTCTCATACAAGTTCAAAACTACAATAAGCTCACCTCAAAAATGAGCTCTCTAGCTCTATTTATAGTTTTTGACTAGCTTTGGTCTTGTTCAGACCTAGTGTCCGGCCTAGTTAAAAATTAGGTCCCTAAGCCAATTTGGAGGCTCAAACAAGCTCTGAAAATTATGAAATGTGGTAGGCAATTACTTCTAAAGCTCCTCAAGCTCAAGGACTCCTCAGCTCGTACAAAATGGGGCCACAAAAAGATGAAACGGTATTTACAATGGTTTTTAGTGATGAGAATCACTTTTAAAATGATGTAAGGATTGGAGAAAAATTGATGGGTTGCCTCAGTGCTAGATCTGCATGTATGCCCATACTTGCTTCTTCCCGTATGATGCCAACAAGCGGTATCAGTCGCTGCTCATGTAAGGTTCCAATCTGCAAGGATCCTCGTCTAAGATTTAGGTCCACTGAGTGATCGTAGCCAATCTTGGCCAAGGATTAGGGGTTCTATCAGGTCGTCGTCATGGCACACTAGTAGCACCGCTGTCATATTCACATTGTGTATGAGGATAGGAAGATCTACCTCACCCATGCAAGGGGTTTCCATGCCTCCTAGCCCTATGAGGTATGCCTCAATTGGTCGCATTTCTATTCCTGAGTCCTTATAGTGGGACTATCTAATCACACTAGTCGCAACACCTGAATCAATTAAAGCCCTAAGCTCTTGGCAAGGGTTGCCATGCTCTAGCCTGATTATAATGAATGGTCTCCTATCCACTATGCTAGGATGAGTTGTTGACTTTGCTTGACACATGGCCATGGGGTATCTGGGTGTTGTTTCCAGGTGGTTATAATGTTCTCTCCCTAGTCCTTGTCTTCTTAACTTCATGCGCTTAATGCATTCCATAGCTTCTGCCTGAGCTTCAGCTCGTATTCTATTTTCTTCCTCCTTACGCTTCTTTGCCAACATGACTCATCTAAGCATATCCTCAGTAAGAGGTTCGTCATAAAGCTTGACTCTACAACCACTAATGTAATTAGGCATTATGTCTCCTTCTAGGGTGACTAATTGTACTGCTCCACTTGTGAAGAGTCTGTTAATGATCATAGGTCCATAACCTCGCTTTTCTAATTTTTGTGCATGTTGTGTATATACTAGGACTAAATCTCCTTCTTTTAAGCCTTTGTCTTTCACATGTGCATCGAAATAGGCTTTCTATCACTTCTTTGCTGCATATATACTTGTTGTCACTTTCAGCCTAGTTTCTCCTAATCGTTCCAAGTCCATTATTCTTGATCATAATTCATGGCCCGTCCATTGATGTTCTTGTGCAACCTTAAGAGTCGGTATCAAGAAGTCCAAAGGAAGCACAACATTCTGACCAAAAACCATATGAAAGGGAGTTGCATTGAGTACGGTCTTGTAGGCCACTCGATATGCCCAAACAGCGTGGTGTAACTTTTTGTCCCAATCTGAACGTTTTTTGTTCACCAGTTTCGTCAGTACGTTACAAAGGATCTTGTTAGTGCTTTCTGCTTGACCATTGGCCTGAGGATGATATGGTGCAGATTTCTTGTGAATCACCATAAAATCCTATAACAAATATTCAATGGCTTGGTTTAGAAAGTGAGTTCCTCGATTGCTCACTAACTCTAGAGGCAATCCATAACTTGTAAAGACATTTTTGAATAAGAATTTTGCAGTCATGTGTGCATCATTCTTTTCTGTGGCCTTGGCCTCTACCCATTTGGTAAGATAATCCGTGGCAACTATGATGTATTCGGCATGAGTACCTTTTGCAAGGGGCTTAATGGGTCCAATAAATCTATACCCCACTCAGAAAATGCACGTCCTCCCATCATGGGTTTTAATGGCATTTCATCTCTCCGGGTAGGAAATTGAGTTCTTTGGCACACATCACATCTCTTAACATAGGTATGTGCGTCCATGTGAAGAGTGGTCCACCAGTCCTACAAAGAGGATGGCTTTGATGATCCTATCGGGGCCAAAATGAACTCCTACAACACCTTGGCGTGCAGTCTCTAGTATGCTCAAATAATCGTTCTCATGAACACACTGTCTTAGGTATCCATCTCGTCCTCCTTTGTATAGGTTTTTGCCAATAAGTGAGTAGTCTTGAGCTTCCTACTCTAGACTATGTTGTCATGCGAAAGTCATTCCTTGAGAGAATGTTTTCATCCTCAAGTACATCACTAATGGTTCACTCCATTCTGGTGTGAGAGACACATGATATAACGTAGCATGTTCTACTGGTGGTCTTTCACAATAGACAGAGCATTCTTTACACAACTTGTAGACATCTGCCCCCATAGAAGGCCACTATACTCCTAGTCTATGCAGAGTCTGCAACATACGATGTTTTGAATGATGTTGCTTTAATGCACCTATATGTGCTAATTGCAACCAATTCACATGTTCTTATTCATCTACACAACAAGCCAAGAATCTTTTGATTATCCTGTTTATATATACTTCCTGCTATTATTTGATATCTTTGTGACTTGGTAATCTCTCCTTCTTTAATCCTTATCCTAGGATTCTTGGGTCCATATGTGAGAATAGGGACAATCGGCTTAGCCCATTCTGGTACTATCTCAAGGTTAAACAAATATGCATCCGGTAATTCATCCGATATTCCTTGAGGAGCTTCTCGTGTGGTTAATCTTGAGAGGTGGTCAGCTCTGAGGTGTGTCCTTCCCTTCCTCACCACGACTTCAAATTTATACTCCTTGAGTAATAGAAACAAACATATCAGTCGTCCTGTGTTACATGGCTTATTGAATAAGTACAATAATGCTTGGTGTTCCGTGAAGAATTTGAACTTATTTTCCAACAAATAATGCCTGAATTTCTTCACTGCATAGATCATTCCTAATCCCTCTCGTTCCGTAGTGGTGTAGTTTCTTTCTGCTACATTCAACTGTCTGCTCGCATAAGCTATGGGGAGATCTGCATTTCCTTCATTCGTGGGTTGTGCCAACACACATCCTATGGCATAGTTGGATGCATCCACATGTACATGGAATGGCTTACTCCAATCTGGGGTTGTCAATATAGGTGCCGAACACAAGCATTGTTTAAGTTCATTGAATGAATTTTCACACTCATCTGTCCATTCAAACTTGGTCAAAAGAGAGTACAAAGCCTTGGCTATGATTGCATACATGTGTATGAATCGTCTGTAATAACCGCAATGACCCATAAATTCATGTACCTCTTTTACATTATTTGGCCTAGGTAGATCTGCAATTACTTTCACTTTTTCTTCATATGTAGAGATTCTATTCTTTGACACAATGTGCCTTAGAATTTTGCCTTGTCTGACCATGAACATGCACTTTTTTGGGTTCAGAAAAACTTCATATTCTCGACATTTGTCAAATACTTGTCTTAGTTCTGGGATATGTGTCTAGCTCATATTCGAATGAGCACATATGTCATCGACATAAACTTCCAAATTCTTGCGTAAGAATTCCTTAAAAACGTGACACATAAGTCGTTGGAAAGTAGCGAATGCATTTGTCAGCCCAAATGGCATTACACGAAATGCAAATATGCCCCATTTTGTGGCAAAAGCCGTCTTATATTGACCTTCTGGAGCAATGGCTACTTGATTATAGCCTGAGAATCCATCAAGAAAGTTGTAAACTTCCTTGCCTGCAACTCTTTCCAATAAATGTTCTGTGATAGGAAGAGGATAACTATCTCTAATTGTGGCGGCATTAACTTTTTTAAGGTTAATACACACACATATTTTTCCATTCTTGTTGGGCACAACCACAATGGGGGAAACCCATTCAGTATGCTCAATTTCGTAAATGAATCTTCCTTCTATCAAGCGATTGATTTCTTCTTTAATCTTAGTGGTGTAGTTATCATTGTACATGTATGGTTTCTGTTTTATAGGTTTTGCATCTGGAGTCATAGGGATTCTATGGGAGCATATACATGGGCCTACTCCTTTCAAGTCTTTGTAACTCCAAGCGAACACATCTCTATATTCACGTAATAGGGCAATTAACTCTTCTTCTTCTTCATTTGTCAAATCATGCCCAATGTATGTGAATTTTTCTTCTTCTCCTTCTATGGCGACTATGATTTTTTTGGTTTTCTCTCGGTTCCAACATCAGCTTTTCTTTTAGGCATTTGTACCATGATTCGTCTATCTTCTATTTCATACTTCTTGAAGTTCTCCACTACTTCCATGAGTGGTTCTTCTTCTTCTTCTGTCTTAGGTGATTTCTTTCTCTTCTTTTGTTTTGCTTTTTGTATCTCTTGTGGATGACTCAAGTTGTTCCATTTGACTTTCCTTTTTTGCTTCAGAGGTTTTGGCTTCTACAAAATAAAGATGTTCCTCTTTTGTGGAACAGAAGGGTTCCATGATGATGGATTCTAGGTCCTCGTCATCACTCTCGTCCGGTTCTTGGATCACTTTCACGCATTCTTCTAGGATAAAGTCTTCCTCAATAGGTTCAATCAAAAAAATGGAAATGTCATACCTGTCTTCATCAGAGTGAGGGGTCCATTGTTCTTCATTCACCGCTATGCCCATCGTGGTTAAGATTTCTACCCATCGTAAGCTGGGTCTTGAAGGGTTCGTGGATGTTGTTCTGAACCTAAAGTCCTCGCTTCTAACCGTTCTTCCTCTTGTTTTGCTACTTTGCACATCCATAGATGAGTATCCTCGTGCAACCATGAGGGGTCTGACTCCACTGAGTGTGTTGACTCTGTTTCTTCTTGTGTCTTATGGATGGTGTTCCATTGTATTGGGGGTACATCTCGGTGTAAATAGTCTTTAAGATTGACTTTAGTAGTCACTCCTAAATTTTGTAAGTACAAAGAATTATTTCCCCAATCTTGTACAATTTGCAACTGATGCATGAATGGTCATCCTAAAATCATATCGTAAGCATGATTTCTCCCAAAATCACAAATGGTGAAAGTATGCTCAAACTCCACACCACAAGTGGTGAGATATGTCTTCTAGTAAGCCTAATGTTTTCTCTATATGTCCATCAGCCATTTGTAGCTTCATCCTGGTGGGTCTTAATGTTGGTTTATCCCAACGTTTCCACAAAGCGGTGGTAGCTATGGCTACTCCGGCTCATGAATCTAAGATGGCTTTGGTGGTGTAGCCCTAATGGGTTATTAGAAGATAAGTGTTACCTTCCTCTCCTTTGCTCACATCTCCGGCCCCAGATTCCTTCAAACTTCCTTCCAACTCAATTATCTTTTTACTCCACTTCCTCCAACTATTTTCTTAAGTTTGGCTGTTGATTTCGTAAGAGCACCTGGGCTCTTGTTGTAGCTTGGATAGGCACATATGTAGGGTTGGATCCATCTGCGTTGTGTACAATACTTATCATGTTGATTGGTGTCACTTTTGAAGCATTAACAGGGTTCTTGGAACAATCTTTGACGACATGCTCTTTACCACACTCGGCACAAACACCTTGTATGTTATAGTATTGTGATTGTCCTGCTATCGGAGGATGTGGACAATCCTTTATGAAATGATCGCCCTGGCACCTAAAGCATGATCCTCTAGGGCCATGTGGTCTTTGCTGTCTCTTAATTGGGGCCGCGCATAATCGAGCTCCCAACTGGGTTCCAATGGTGAACTATCGTATTGATATGTTTCCACATGTTCTGGTGACTCCGTATAATATGCGGGTGGACTATCTACATGAGTAGAGTCAAAACTCTTAGAATTAGGGTCACTTTCTCTGATCAGGGGTGAAGAAGGTGCTAAAGCCCTATTGAGGTTTTCTTTTGCAGCAACATATTTCACTAGGATGACATTAGATGGTGGGGGTGGTTGCTGAGCTAAAATAGGTTGAGGTCCCTGTTGAGCCTAATAAGGATAGTTTTGAGTAGGCCTATAGTAATGAGGTTGAGCATTGTATTGTCCTTGGTACCTACCTGGTTGGGGGTATGATTGCCGATAGTTCTATCTTACCACTTGTTTGTTGTAGGGGTAGTCTTGAGCCATGTGATTAGTGTATCATCTCTCAATCGTACAGTATTGGCCACTAGGGTTGGCTTGTGGTTCTGTTACATTGGGACACACATTTGCCATATGATCACCACCACAAGTGTAACAACGCTTGTTTGTTGTCAACCTAGGCATCTGTTTACTAGAAACTCCTAGCTTCTGGACCACTTTTTCTGCTAGGTCCTCTATCAAACTAGACAATTTTGAGGATGCTAGAGATGAACAATCTGAGTCTTTATAAACCTTTGAGAGTTCCAACTCGTCTCATAAGTTGTCCTCAATATCTATACAAATTCTTACACATTGCTCTAATGTTCTGGGTTCCTTCAAATATATATAGGAGCGTAGTTTAAAGCTCAAGAGGCCATCTAAAAACAATGACACTTGCTTGGCTTGTGAGGGTAACTCTTGCATGGGACATCTTTCAACATATTGTCTAAACCTACGTCCGGCCAATCTAACTATTTCCTGAGGGGTCTGTTTGAAGCTATGAATCAACGAAGACGTATCATGTCTGATTCCACTTTTAGAGAATTATGTGATGAATGACTCTAACAAGTGATGGATATCTCCAAATTGCCTCTGTTGCAATGGTTGGAACCAAGTTAAAGTAGTATTCGTGAATGTTAGTCCAAATGCATTGTATTGTGTGAACATTTCTTCTACTTGCTCTGCTCTTAATACTTGCTTAAACTCTGCAACATGGTCATAGGGATCTCCTATACCATCAAAGTAATTTTTCATTGACTTTACTAATTGAGTGGGTCTTAGTATCCTAGGGTGGTCACGTGGTCTAGGTAGAGGAAAATCATCTCTTCCACCTGGTATTCTAGGTTCCCTTTGTCTTTCCCCTCTGTCGGTGTCCATGGTGGCTCTATCTCTCCCTATTGGATGAGTGAAACTTACTTCTGGTCTCTCTTTGTTCTTCTCTCTTTGAGCACCATGGGCTGAGGATGTCTCAGCACCCTAATGGCTTGTGTTTACATTTGTTCGAGATGGGGGGAAGACTAAGTCACCTCTCCATGTGTAGGTATTTCTTATGTGATCTGGTACTACAAATAATCATTATGAAGTTTCATCCACGTATACAACCTTTCCAGGAGTATTTGGGTCCTTGAATTCATAAACCATGATGGAGCCTACCTCACTAGGTTGTTCCATTCTGTATCTCCAAAATGCTTCATTTGTCTCCTTATTCAAGAATAATTCTATGTTTCTGTTATCTTGAGGGATCAAATCTGGGATTAGTACTCTTGTCAGTACAGATTTCCCTCTAGGTGTCCTAGGTTCTTCTCCTAGTGGTTCTTTTCCTTGGGTTCTCACTTCCGTATATGGTTGAACTACACCAAACTCATTGGTATGATTTGGCAGAGTACTTATGATGTACATGGTTCCTTCTTTGTCTATATATGCGTATCTCTCAAATTTCACCACTGGACATTCCAATCCAATGGGTTGATCAGGGTTGTGCAATTGCACTACTGATCTTCGCAAACCATCCTCATAGATGCGAGCACCTAAGTGGTTCATTCTGACATATTCCAATTGAGTTCTATAGGGTCCTTTGGTTCTTTCCAATTATGCTATGTTTAACCCTCCGTTTGGCCTTTCCGTGCTAAAGTCCATTTCTGATTCAATGGTATCTGAGCCCAACTCGTAAGGATAACTATTCAATTGTTGAGCTCATGAACGTGCAGTAGTTCCTACACTTGCTTCTGATGATCTAAGGCTTTGCCGGTGTGACTTACCTATGTGCTTGCCTGATCTAAGGTTCATGAACTTACTTCTTGGCACTTCTCTGATCGTCAATGTTTCTTTGTTCTTTATTGCTTGTTTCTTTTTTAATCCCTTTAAATTCTTCTCCTGTCTCTATGTTTACGTTAGGAGTTGACTTTTTGTTGTACTTTTGAGTTCTTGTTCCGACAGACTTAAGTTCTTTTCTTTAGTTTTCGTATCGCACACTTTTATCTTAGTCTTGGACTTGAAAAATTTTAGTCGCTTGGACTTGATGCGTTCCTATCGTCATTCTAATTTAATCCACAATGCTATCGTTTAGCCTAAGCTAATAATTGATTGAGGTGGTTGAGCATTCTTCCAACCTCGAGTCAGCTTCTTCAGTTGCTCTGTTGCCCAAGAGGTCGCACTTCCCAAGCCTTGGGTTCTTCACAACCTTGCTTTGATTGCCTTTGATAGCTCTTGCTAGACCTGTAAAAAAAATCAATGTTTAGTCCACCTTTTTAAATTGAGGATCAAGCACTTGAATATATACACCTTTCATGTTCTTTCTTTTTTGGCCAAATTTTTAATGCCCCCTTTCTTTTCTAGTCCCAATGATGGGTCAACCTCAAATTATCTTATCTAAAAACAACATCTTCTTTTTAAAAAAAGCAATTGAGATCATGTAGCACTCGTAAAGAGCTTTCTAAGGAGCTATAAAGCTCAAAAAACGGACTTTGAATGAAAACGATATGAACATTCAGGCCCTCGGGGGTAAAAACTGGCAAACAGGTTTTTCTTCAATTATGAGCTAAGGGGTCTCCAATGAGCTTAGTCACCCAAAACTTTTCTCAAATTAGGCTCAAAATGGCCCAAAAAATGAAACCCTAATTTTTTCATTTTGGGTGAACAATCGCGATGGTCTGGGACCATCGCGATGGCTTAGGTGAACCGTCGTGATGGCATGGTGCAATTGCGCTGGTCTGATGGCGCGAAGCGTCATGATGGTCTATGTGATGCCTCGCGATATCTAGTGAGCAATCATGATGGCATGAGCCCGTCGCGATGGTCAATAGTCAATGCAACCGTCACGATGACGTGAGCCCGTCGCGATGGTCCAATTTGAAGCATCATGATGGCATACCTGGTATCATCGTGATGGTCTGGCTTGACACGTGGTAGAGGATCGTCGCAGTGGCGTGAGCCAATCACGATGGCATGGGGTCAACGGGATCATCGTGATGGTCTGGGCCATCACGATGGCTCACGTGAACCGTCGCGATGCTGTGAGACCGTCGCGATGGTCTGGGCCATCACGATGGCTCACGTGAACCGTCGCGATGTTGTGAGACCGTCGCGATGGTCTGGCCGAGCCGTCGTGATGGAGTGAGCCAATCGCGATGGTGTGACACAATCGCGATGGCGTGAGCCCATCATGATGGTCCACCAAAATGCAAATTTTGGGAATGCACCTATGGATTCGTATGTGCGCAAGTGTCACCTACCTTGTGGTGTGGTCGCTTACCAAAAATTTTGCATTTTCCAGACCACCATGATGGTTTGACACAATCGGTAGATTCTGACAAAAAGTGAATTTCTTACCGTTTGGAAGCTTCCTGCTACTCTGGAGCACTCTACCTGCAAGAAAACTCAAAAACACACAAGCACATACAAGCACAAAAGCACTCTCTCTTTCTCATGCACAAATGAGGGGAAATGAGGAGGATGGGTGGATATGGTGAATTTTCTGATTTCTTCGGAGTGGAAGAAGGTGATGCGATGGTGAAGAAGGAATGCAAAGGAGATGAAAAACACAAAAAACTAATTAAAAACAACAACAAAAACTGAAATTTTTACCTTCCAATGCCACTTCTTGCTATACTCTTACCATCACACATTCATTCTAGACTCGATCCCCGGCAACGGTGCCAAATTTGGTGTTGCTCTAGCACAATGGTAAGTACCATGTTAAGAAGCACCACCTCCTTAATGTCAATCCGCAAAGAGATAGGAGTGATATGAAGATCATGAATGTGAGATGTAGTGAGAGTGAGGGTGAGAAGCATAGAGATGCACACACACATACACACACACATGTAAGAGACAAGCAAGACACAATGAAAGGTAGGAAAATAGACTCAATTACTCAAGATCTCAATTACAACTCAAAATAGCTCTAAGTTCTTCTATACTCATACAAGCTAACCTCAAAAATGAGCTCTCTAACTCTCTTTACAATTTTTAGACTAGTTTTGACCGGTTTCACATTTAGTGATCGGCATAGTTAAAAAATAGGTTCTAGGTGATATTTGAAGGTCTAAACGAAGTTTAAAAATAGCCAAACTTGGAAATGTTTAGGAGTGTATTGGCCTAGTATAGACAAAGAAATTCATGAGTGGATCAAGAATTGTCCAGTGTGCCAAAAGAGACCCCCGATGGAGCATGCGACTCTTTATCACATATCATTAATTCCAGATTGGAGTGCTCCATTGGTAGAATTTATGAGATCAAGCACATTACCTAGCGAGGCTAGTCTAGCAAGAAGACAAAGCATGGAGCAAGAGGCTAAAGACTATGCCTTAGTAGGCAAAAACCTATATCGGAGAGGCAAAGATGGTTACTTAAGACCGTGCGTTCACGATATCCGATTAGAAAAGATGAGATGCCTTTGAGGCCAATGATGGGAGGCCATGCATTCTCAAAGTGGGGTATTGACTTTGTAGGACCTATTAACCCCCCAGCTAGAAACTCCCATGCAGAGTACATTATTGTAGCCACAGATTATCTCACAAAGTGGGTAGAAGTAAAAGCTACAACAAAGAATGATGCTCAAACAATAGCTAAGTTCTTATTTGAGAATGTGTTCACGAGATATGGACTTCCAATAGAGTTAGTAAGTGATAGAGGAACACACTTCTTGAATGAAGTCATTGAAAATCACCTCCAAGAGTTCTTGGTGATACATAAGAAGTCTGCCCCCTATCATCCACAAGCTAACGGACAAGCTGAGAGCACAAACAAGATCCTATGTAATGTACTGACCAAACTCGTAAATAATAAACGCTCTGATTGGGACAAACAACTTCATCATGTTGTTTGGGCTTACCGAGCTGCCTACAA
This sequence comes from Ceratopteris richardii, assembly GCA_020310875.1. Classification (NCBI taxonomy): domain Eukaryota; kingdom Viridiplantae; phylum Streptophyta; class Polypodiopsida; order Polypodiales; family Pteridaceae; genus Ceratopteris; species Ceratopteris richardii. The sequence goes on from CM035419.1 coordinate 181,380,636, forward strand.
AATGGTACTAAATGCCACCCATTTCAGTTGTTCTTCGGATAAAATGTTGTGCTACCTTTGGACTTCCTAGTCCCAACTTTAAAAGTAGCACAAGAGCATGAGTGGAATGGACACAAGTTATCCTCTAGGATCTTTGATCTAGAACGCTTAGGTGAGACAAGGCTACGTGCGGCTGCAGGCATCTATGCTGCAAAGAAAAGGCAAAAGGCATACTTTGATGCACATATCAAAGATAAAGGATTGAAAGAGGGAGACCTAGTGTTGGTTTATACACTAAAGCAGCATGCCCGTGAATTGGAAAAAAAAGGATATGGACCCATGATCATTAATAGAATTTCCACTAGCGGTGCAATTCAATTGGCCGCTCTAGAAGGTGATATCTTTCCCAACTATATCTGTGGTTGTCGAGTCAAGCTATATCAAGAACCTCTTACAGAGGATATGCTAAAGAGACTCAACACTGCTAAGAAGCGAAAAGAAGAAGAGTTAAGGGTTAGAGAAGAAGCATAGGTAGAGGCTAGAGAACGCATTAGGAGAAATAAGTTAAGATGCCTAGGCCTACATATCAATCTTGAGGCCCCAAGATACCACATGGCCATGTGTCAAACATCCAGTGCAATTGCTTCTCAAATAATTGATCGACGTCCCTTTGTGAACATCGCAGTAGGAAAAGGGAAGAATGCAAGGACTGTGAAAGCATTGATTGACTCAGGTGCAACAAGTAGTGTAGTTAGACTTTCATACTGCCAAGACCTGCAATTGAACATCAAGCCCTTAGAGGCCTATCTCATAGGTTTGGGAGGTGTGGAAACCCCTTGTTTGGGCGAGGTGGAACTTCCCATCTACCTTCAAGATGTTCCACTAAAAGTCAAAATGCTAGTGTGTCACGATGAAGACCTTACAGAGCCACTTGTCTTGGGTCAAGATTTGATTTATGACATGCAGTCAACTTGAACCTAAGAAGTCAACTTCTTCAAGATTGGGCACATGAACAATGTGTTACATTAGAATTAGACAACTGCATGCTCACAAATCTAGAGGTCACACATTCTCCTTGTTTTTCCAAAAATAATCTTCACAAAGAAAATGTTGTGTGTGTCAATAACCCTACGAAGCAAAAGAACTCAATCAAGCACAAGCTCAAAGGCTAACAAACCTCCCTTCTTCGTCACAAACTAATGCAAACATCACTCGACCAAAGAGGCAAGCAAAAAGGACATCTGCTATATCAATTAGGCAGACGGACTTCAAGAAGAAAGAAGCTCAGGGCATGAAGCAGATGTGGGTACGGAAAGGAGAACAACCACCAGCTTTGCCACAACCATTCCCCTCGAAGCAAGCTAACCATGCTCAAAGAAGCACCAAGAAACAAGGACAAGCTCAATCCCAAGGTCCCCGATAGATTTGGGTACCAAAGCAATCGATAAAGGCCGACCATAATAACATACAAATTTGGGTGCCAAAGAAATTAGCTACAACTCAACAATGGCGATTGCAAATGTGGGTACCCAAGGCACTCTTACATGCACAAAACAATATGATCTCCTTCACGAGGAAAATCTCAACAAAAACACCATGGAGAAGAAAGAGTCAAAACCACGGGCAGAGACCAAAAGAAGATGAATTCATCTCCTCGTCCGTAATAAAAAGACAATCACAAAGGATATGGGTTTGGAAGCCAAAAGTACCAGTAGCTTCCACAACACCAATGAACCGACCACGGTGGATATCAAATTTCAAAAACCATCCACAGATGAAAGGGGCAGAAGTGATCTCCATAGGGCCACATACCCTTCTCAAATGGATCCCTATAAGGAGGATTACATCATTGCAAGATTCAATCGACACCTCCAAACATAGATTGCATCAAGTCTCCAAGTAACATCAAAAGCCTCGACCAAGCATAACCTTGTCTTTTGCACCATTCAGGTCATGCATTTCCAAAGTATGCATCAATATAGGGCCACATTACACGGCCGTGCATAGACAAAATTGAGAATCCCAGGCACATGCGACACATTCGACACATGTAAAATATTTTTGATGCTAACATCTTTCTTCTTGTTTTGTTCAATTGTTCCAAAAAAAAAAGAGAGAGAAGTGAAAGAAGACGAGCAAAAGAACGGGATTGTGTGTACGAAGAATCCCCAATGCGAACCATGAAGAAGGACATCCATCAACAACGGAAGACAAGCTGATGGTCAATCACCCTGGTGGAAGTACAACACGAAGAGTTGAAGATCGACAGAACTTTCACCATGGTAAGAATTGTATGCTTCAACAACAACATAACCATGATCAATTAGGAAACCTCTTCATCAGCATACCCTTGAGCACTTTGCTCAAGACCCAACTTCTTGCACCATAATTCTTCCAATGCATTTCCCAAGTATGCATGCATAAGGCTACATTACAAGGCCATGCACAAGGCACATAATGTTTTCAACCCATGCACTAATGCACTCACCCATCATCCATTATGGGTTACAAATACTTGACATGAAAACAAGGAAAGCCATCTTTGGAAGAACCAGAGGACATCAAGGGGACGACAACAAGAGAAAGGAAGCAATCCACCACGAGAGTTGCTCACACCCAACATTGACAATCTCTTTCGAGTAGCTCACAAATTTTGAAAGCTCACAACGACACCATCAAGCGGAATACAAGGAAGACAGACTTACAAAGGTAGCATTGACAAAATGAGGAACCAGCTAGCTGCCCAAGCTACAATTGGAAGATGGACCGCTCTTGTGGATACATGATGGACACTATCTCTCCAAGCCCTACACGGAACAACCACTACAACAAGGGTCTGTCAGGGACAATAGACTCTAGAGGGGAGGAGTGTTGACAGTCAAGGTCACACACAAGCATGGAAGTGCATCAATGACGAGGATCCACAAGAAGAAGGCGCATGTAGGGAGCTCCAAGAAGCACATGTCAAATTTTCAGAAGAAATCCCTATAAAAATAGCGATTTTTATCACTAAAAACCATTGTAAATACCATTTTCCATTTTTGTAACTCCATTTTGTTCAATCCAAGGAGTCCTTGAGTTTGAGGAGTATTAGAAGTATCATCCTACCAGTTTTCATAATTTTTAGACTTCGTTTGAGCCCCCAAATAAGCCCTAAAACCTATTTTTTAACTAGGTCGGACACTAGGTCTGGATAGGGCCCAAACTACTCAAAAAACTATATAAAGGGCTGGAGAGCTCATTTTTGGGGGTTACCTTGTTGTAGATTTCAGCTTTGTAAGAGAGCTCTTTTGTCATTGAAGTCCTTCCATTGTTCTGCTCTTTGCTCTTACCTTGTGCGCATGTGTGTGTATGTATGTGCATGTTTGTATGCTCTCACTCACGCACTTGTGCACCTTACTTGCTCTTGGTCTTCATACCAGTCCTCACGTCTCCACGGATTGACATTTATGAGGTGAAGCTTCTCACATTGGTACTTGCCATTGTGCTAGAGTGACAGGCTACTTGGTTATAAAATGAGAATCCATCAAGGAAATTGTATACTTCTTTCCCTACTACATGCTCCAAAAGATGGTCGGTGATAGGAAGAGGATAACTATCTCTTATGGTGTCTGCAATTGATTGTACACCTAAGGAAGGTTTGTACTATGGGTTTACATGAGATACAAGAATCAAGATATATAGTGATGCAAATTGGGCAGGTAACTCTAATGATAGAAGATCAACACATGGGTATTTGTGTTATGTGGGAGATTAATTGATTTCTTGGTGTTCTAAGAAGCAACACATAGTTGTGTTATCATCTACAAAAGCAGAATATAAAGTTATCGTGGACGCTGCGAAGGACGTCATATGGTTGAGAACTCTCATGAAGAGTTTTGACATCAATCAGAGTGTTCCTATCATTTATGGAGACAATATGAGTTCTTTGTATTTGGCAGCTAACCTTGTGTTTCATGCTAGAACCAAACATATTGAGATTCAATATCACTTCCTGAGAGAAAAGGTGATTGAAAAAGAGATAGAGATCATGTATACTCCTACAAAAGATTAGGTTGCAAATATGTTAACAAAGAGCATGGATGGACCTAAGTTATAGAGGTTTAAAGAAATGGCAGGCATAAAGAAGAGCTAGATAATCACAATTAATGATTGAGGGGGATTTGTTGGAGCAAGACATCATAAATTGATGATTACAAAGAGGATTGGAGAATGAAGAATGAAGAAAAGGAGAAAGGATGAAGCATAATTTAAGTGAAGATAAGGTTCAGAGGGAGATGGTTTGCAAACTCATGTATATCAATCTTGTAAATAGCTCATATACACTTTGTACTAGTGACGAATCTTGATATATACACCTATATATACTTTTATATAGATGCTTCATATAGGAGAGAAGAAGAAATAATTAAGAGAGGATGAGTGGAGGATGAATAAGTGAGTCTGAGTATGAGAATTATCCATCAGATGTATTTTCAAGAGAATAGAAGTTTTTTCTGAGAATTGTGCCTCGATTTTTCTCCAATTTCTTCTTCTCTGCTTAACTAATTAAGAAATCCTTTTTTATGCATCTAAGTCCATAGTTGATGCATCTATGTTCAAGATTTGAAGGTCTAATTATAATCAGGTTGAGAGAATTGTGAGTAGGAACATTCATATGTGTTAAAGTGATGAGAGACTTTTGAAACAGGTGCAATCTCAATGGTCAAAGATTTGATCAGATGTCAATGTAGAGTGTAAATTTCTACACAAATTAGCATTAAAAATATAAGTTGGAAGTTAAGACATCTATGTCTAAAAGCATTTGATTAAATGGGTTGTAGAGAGAACCAAGTGTTTAAAGTTGCATATGTAAAAGTCACTTGCAGAGAAAGCTTGTTTTCGACATTGGTTTACTTATTGAAGTAAATATAAAGTTTTTTAAGTTATTTTGAAGAACTTTCACTTGAAGTAGTTGTGCAAACATTTGGAGAGTGTTATATCAAAGTTTCATAGGAAACTTTAATCATTTCATTAGTCAATGAGTGAGTTTTGTGAAGCAGACTTTTCTGAGTGAAGCCATGTCTCACAAAAGAGTTGAGTGTTCATAATTTGGGAAAGACTTCAAAAATTGGTGAAGGTTTTGAGCTATGCTTGACATAGAGGTATTCTAAACTCAAGTATATCTTGTCTTTTGGAGATTAATCATCTCCATCACATCATCCATGGAGTTAGGAGCATAAGCTTCCTTGGGGAATAGGCTTAGCTTTTTTCTTTTAGTATTCTCAGCCTTTGGTGTAGCTAACTTCCCAGGTTTGGTTGTCATCCTTTCTAATCTTTCCAACAATCCTTCAAAATGTAATTGTGTCTTGAATGATCTATTGTGGTTGAAAGGGTAGCTTGCATCAAATATATTCTGTGCTAGCTCTACGATTTTTTCACAAAGGTGGGTCCCTTCAATTTCTAGGTCGGCTTGGGGATAGCATCTATCTAGCTCTACCACGTTTGGACCTTTTTGGATTCTAGCATGATATGATTTGAACATCATGTCTAGATCTTTAGGAGTATGATCTACTAGGACTAGTCTTGCTCTAGGTGGTGGCACGGAGGGGTGTTTTTGATTTGAGAAGGAGGTGGGATTTGAGAATGTGTTTGGGATGTGATCTCTATCAATTTTCTTTTGCTTCCTTTAAGCTTTCTTCTAATTCACTCATCTTTCTTGCCCATTGTCTTTTTATCCTTTCACAACTATCCTTCAAAGCTCTCATTCTCTTCTTAATTGTGCTCTCTGTCTCACTTATCTTCAATTTTTTCTCTTGAACTAAGCCTTGAGCTTATTGTGGCACCCGAAATCTAGTCACTACTTGCTCAATGGTTGTAGCTGGAACACTTCCACTAGAATCCACAACCAAGCCAATAATACTGATTGTTGTAACCTTCTATGTATTGGTCAGATTCTTAGGGTAGTCTCTTAAGAGATGTTCCTTACCACACTTGAAGCAAAAGCATTGTATAGTCACTAGCTGAGATGGTCCAAGTGGAGGATGGAGATAGTCACGAATGAATTGATCACCCTAGCATCTATAGCATGGCCCATTGGGTGCTAGGCATCTCATCTACCTTGGTTGGGGTCTAGAGCTAGGATTTGCATACATCACATTTGAGCATTCTGACTCCCAATTTGGTTTACTAGGGGTTTCATAGGGGTAGATCTCATTATGCTTAAGTGAATCCATGTAGTAAGCTAGTGGGTTGTCTACATGTGTCAATTCAAAGCTTTGAGCATTAGGACCACTTTCGAAAATCAAAAAGGTTGAAGGCACTAGGGACCTACTCAAGTTATCCTCTAGTGATGCATACTTGACTCGAATAACATTGGCTGGGGGTGGAGGTTGTTGACCTAGCATGGGTTGCACTACGTTTTTTAGCCCACAACCTAGCGATGTGATTGACACTAGCTTCAGATGACCTGATGCTTTTTCTATCCCTTCCTAGGTGTCTACCTGAGCTCAGGTTCATATGCTTTTTTTATTAGCCCAATTTCTTGAGTACAACATCATTGGAGGTTCTTTTTAAGTTCTTATGAATATGCTTTCTTGTCTCAATAGAACCTCATAAGGAGCACTTCAATTTGTCGTAATTAATGTTCACCTCGTGCACTTTATGTTCTTTTACACTTAGTTTATCATCGATCTAGCTTAAATTTGCCTTGGAATTTGATGATTCAAAGATTCTTGAGTACTTTCATGCCTACCACAGTCCTAGGTTAATCCAACTTGCTAATCAAGGTTAATCTAGACTAGAAATTGACTAGGGGAGTTTGTAGACTTCCAACCTTAAGTTGAATGCTTTCATCAATGCTCCAATGTCAAGGAAGCATGCTCCCAAGTGTATCCCATATGCTAAATTTCTTTAGCCTTGCTCAGAAGCTCCAATCACCTACAAAAATTTCAAATTTTAGCTCAAAAATATGTTAGTTTTCAAACCCTAAATTTGGTCAAAATTGGCCATCTATCGTGATGGACAGAGCCTATCTATCATGATGAATAGCAGTGTCCATCATGGAATTTTGCAATAGACAACTATTTATCACATGATGTATAGAGCCTATTGCTACTCTACATGTCATGACTTGGTTTGCATCACGATGGACTGAAACTATGCCAATGTTCTATCTATTGTCGGGGGTGTCTATCACGACAAAAAAATCTATCCTGATGGACAAGTCTAACATGATAGACTAGTCTATCATAATGCATTGCCTATCTATGTGATAAACAAATTGTCCATCGTGCCTTTTCTATCATTTGTCAGCAACAAATACTTATTTTTCATGACGGACACAAAAAATAAAATTTTTCTAAAAAAATATATATGTTTGTAATGCATGTGGCCTATTTCCTTGTGGTGCACTTTGTTTTTAACAGCTATCATAATTTTCTATCTGTCGTGATAGACAAAGGCCTTCGCCCCAAGGTGGGTGCATAGTGATGCCGTACTTGTTTTCACTGTTGATGCTTGTTCCTAAAAAAACATGCAAAAACGCAGTTCATAAACACTCTCTCTTTCTTTCGCTCATAAGTGAAATGAGGGAAATGCAAAGAAGGTGTAGATATGACCAAAGAGGTAATTTTTTTGCAAAGATGGATATGAATGTAGGAGGTGAAAGGAGATGGTGATGGGTTAGAAAAGTAAACAAAAAGTTAAAAAATTACCTAATTACCTACAATTCCAATGTCAAATCTCTACGTCTTACCATCACACGCTCATCCTCAAAGCTCAATCCTCGGCAACGACACCAAATTTGTTGTCACTCTAGCACAATGATGAGTACCAAAGTGATGACATCCACCTCATAATTGTCAATTTGAGGAGACATGAGGGTGGTGTGAAGACCATGAGCATGTGATCACACATGTGTGAGTGAGAAGCACACTAACATGCACACATATACACCCATACGCACACAAGGTAAGACAAAGAGATAAACAATGGACTTTATTAATTATATATTCTCTTCATACAAAGTTTCAAAAAAAATATAGCCTCCAAATCAAGCTCTCTAGCTCCTTTTTTAGTTTCTTCCTAGTTTTGGTCCGGTTCAGATCTAGTGTCTTGCCTAATTAAAAATTAGGTTCCTAGGCTAATCTAAGGACTCAAACGAACTCTAAAAATTATGAAATTTGGTACATAACTACTTCTAACATACCTCAAATTCAAGGAGTCCTTGGCTTGAACAAAATGGAGTTGCAACTATAAAAAATGATGTTTAAAATGTAGTATAGAGATGACAATCGGTGTTGTTGAAAAATAAATTCTTGAAATTTTAATTAGGCCTACTCGTCAGATCTTCTTTGAGTGCTTTTTCTGCTTGGTCCTCTAGGTATTCTCTTTGCCCTTGCTCCCTCTGGATCCCTTGTCTCTTGCTTCTTTGACATGTAAGTCCACCTTGACTACCAACACCTCGCTCACATGTAGTGCTTGTTGGAATAACCAAACATAATTGCCATAAATGCATAATTCATGGGAATAGGGCCCACAAAACTTTTGTTCCAAAGCAACTTTCCCAAGCATCATGCATGCTCTTATTTTTTTACTAATCAATATAATATGCCAACAAAATCCTCCCTCTCATTCATACATCTACGTATGTTAATCATAGAACTGTCAATATTGCATCGTTCTATAATTTTTTCTAACCATTCTTGAGTTTTGTTTTCACATTCAATTGCATCCACTGGATATGAAGATGGATTGAATATCTTGAATGCATTAAATATAGATACATCCTCAAATCGCCGATTCAATGCATTCAAAACATTTTGCACATAATTTTTCCCCATAGAAACACATTCTTCAAAACATCTAGTTTCTTGCTTGGCACTATCAAATGAGACATTTAAGTCCAAAAGAGCATCATTTTCATTCTCTTCCTCATAATCGCTTTGTGCCAAGGCGCTTGCATATTGAGAAGATTTGTTCTTTTTATAACTCTTAAGAACATGTTTATATACCAAAACATGATTATGTGGTTGTCCCTTTGCATCAACATAATTCAATGAATTTTCCTTCGACATATTCAAAAATGCTATAAGGTGCTTTGATCCGTTTCCAAAATTAATCATATCATTACTCAAATATCTACATGCAAAATTTCTCAAACGTCAAGTCAATCAAAGCATCAATCAATGTTATATCAAATTCATTTCTCTGAAACTCTAGATTGAGCTTATTTAGCTCTATAAAAACATCAACAAATAAATGTATAATAAATTGAACAATAAATAAGGTAGTATAGCACTTCTTTTTAGGGCATTTCCATTGCTTAAGAAAAACAGGCATAATATCTACTAATCTTTCCATCACTTGTCCTCATGAAAGCCATCAAATTGAATGAATTTTCAATGTTTTTCCATCCATCATAGCAAAGTCATGCATTAGTTTCCAAATCTTAGCATGTCTCTTTGAGGACTTGCCCAACCATGAGTACACTTTACTAGCAACCTTATCCATGAAAGCAAATACATGTGGATGTGACACAAAACCATCTTTTTCTACAAGGGCTTGTCTATTTGCAATACATTGTACCCCAAAATGCGAGGCATCGATGATTGGAATCATGTAACCACACCACTTCTATTGCAAATCATGATTGATGCACCACCAATGGCAATCACAATGAGCTTTACAATTTCTAATCCACTTTCAACCAAGAAAATAATCATTGCATTATAATTTTTTTCTACATCTCTAGTTTCATTTACTTTCATTGTGTACATATGAGTGTTTATCCCCCAATGGTGGTATCAGATTTGTAAGTGAAGCATCAAAGAGAGAAAAAGGAGTTGTCAAAGTGATGTACAGAAAGACATCATCAAATTTTGAAGGAAACAAGCAAAGAACATGTGTCAACAACAAGAGAAAGCAAACATGTCCTCAAATCAAAGACAAGACTTCATCAAGAGGAATAGCTCTATTTTTTGAGGTAAAATCCATCCTTTTCATCTTCATTGCATCAAGGGGGATGTTCAAAAGAGATAGAAAGCATCATGGCTGATCTCAATGCTCAAATTGAGAAGTTCAAAAAGGGAAACTACCAACTATGGTGATTTAGAATAAACAATTTTTTGATTTTTTGATGGGGAAGGGTCTATGGGACTTGTGAGTGGTGGAGATAAAAAACCCTATATAGATTAGTTAAATCCAATCACTGACTAGAGAATAGCAATAAGAGAGTGGGATGAAAGAAAAAAAGGAATCATTTTTATTTTATCTCATCATATTAGAAACTCCATGATAGCACATATTCAAGATTTGGATACATCAAAGAAGGTATGGGAGTGCTTGGAGAGATTATACTCCACAAAAGCCATGAAAATTCAGCTCAAGAATGAACTAAATAATCTCAAGAAAGGCCCTTCTCAAGGTATTAATGAGCACATATTAAAGGTTAAAGAGCTTGCGGATGCAGTAGGGTAAATCGATATGCCCTAGATGATGACGATCTTGTATCCCACACCGTAAATGGGCCTAGGGATGATGAAAAATGGAGGGCCTTCACAACTTCATTATATGTAAGGAACTCTCTTCTTGATTTTGATCAACTAATCACTCTCATGGTGGAAGAGGAGATGAACCTTGGTGGTAATCATGCCAAGGATAGCCAAGGGAAATTATTGTATGCAAGTAAAGGAAGAGGAAAACACAAACGGTGCTATAAGAGGATGAGGAAGATATCAAATCAAGCAAGGAGGTAAAGGACAACAAGAAAATGCAAGTCAAAGAGGTGGAAGAGCAAAAAATAGAGGAAGAAGTGAAAGAGGACAACACACTTCAAATGGATGCTTTGTATGCAGTAAGCTGGGTCATTTTGCAAATGAATGCTATCATAGAGCTCAAAGACCAAGGAATCAAAGCAACAAAAACAACTATAGAGGGCAAGATAACTATGCAAACACATCATCTAGGAAATGGAATGATTATTTACTTTCCATGAGGTATGGTGAAGATACAACTCAAGCTAGTGAAGATGTATGGTATGTAGACAGTGGATATAGCAATCATATGTCATGTTGAAAAGATCATTTTAGAAGATTGGAATTGAAGAAGGAATCTATGTGGATGGAAGCATGTTGGAAGATGAAGATATATAAGAAATTCAAATCCCAAGAGTGGCAACCATGTTGATATATTTAGGTAGTGATGTGTGTGAACACTCTAGGATTTGATATATTTAGGTAGTGATGTGTGTGAACACTCTAGGACCGTCAGGATACTTTTTTCCCTGTTTAGGAGGCTTTTTTTCCCTTGACTTGTATATATGCATATTGCCTTATCTTTGTACATTCTAGTGGTAATACATTCAATATTGTGTGTTGTGCTCCAAGCTTCTTCTTCTTCTTCCTTGTGTTGTTTGCGTGCTTCCATAGACGTCTAACTCCAACAATTGGTATCATAGCAGGTCACCGCTTCATCTAGGGCATCGTCTACACCTCTCCAGTCATAGTCTTAGAATCGCACAAAATTTGGTGAGCATACTCAGGGTGTTTCAGAGATCAAAATTGCTTCGCTTTGTGGTACTGAAATCATGATCTAAGCTCATTTCGACCTCCAAATGCACTACAATAGCACTTGTGCAGGCTATTTCATCTTTTTATGCCAAAGATATATACAGGTTTTGGTTTGCCAATATAAGAAACTCAAAGTCTGCTATAGTTCTAGTAGAACTTGTTTGGGTAGTTCTATTCAACTTTTTCTGATACAATCATTTTTTTGCATCAGGGTATCTTAATCAGTGGCCATGGCTAAAAGCAGTGATGTATTTTGTATGTTGGCTGTTGAGGATAAGTTGGATGGTACGAATTACCCATTGTGGGCTTATATGATGCATCATGTATTGGTCGCAAAAGGACTATGGAATATTATGGAGGGTGTTGAAAGAAGTCCTATTACACCTGTGAATATAGATACTACAAATATAGGTATTGAAGCTAATGCAGATGGTGTCGAAGATGGTGATATTCTATTGATTCATGTTCGTGCTATTGTTTCTATTGCACTTACTGCAGAGCAAATTTGTTGGGATGGCATATATGCTCAAGCACATGCATTGATAGCTTTGTCTATCAAACGTGCCATTATTCCTCACATTCGCTCTTGCAGAACAACTAAGGATGCTTGGGATACACTTACCACATTGTACCAGACTAGGAATGAGGCTTGTGTTGCTTACCTCCAAAAATAATTGGAGAGTGAGCACATGAATGAAGGTGATTCTATGGATAATTTTCTGATAAAGATCAAGGATTTGAAGGAACAATCCATTTTTGCACATGAATTCCTTCTTGACAATTCACTTATGCAGACTGTTCTGAATGGTCTTCCGCACTCATACCAAACTTTTTTCTTTTACTCTTTGTTTGATGATAAAAGGCAATCAAATGCCTTAACATTTCAAGAGTGAGTTTTTCTTTTGTTGCAGGAAGACCAGTCTAGGCAGAACAGGTCTATTATGAGTGTTCCAGATCAAGCTTTCTTGGCTAGTCAGAAGGGCAAAGGTAAATGGAGCTCTTCTACTTGTAAGCAGAAATCTGCAAATGTTGCATATTCGAAGAAGAAAGACAAAGATGAGAAGAAATTCGAAAAGCAAAAATTATTTTGCAAATACTGTAAATCAAATGATCATGTCATTAAGATCTGTCCAAAACTGGCTGCTAAAGAGGCAAAGAAGAAAGAGGTTGGAATGGTTGTTGTAGAGGCCTCTACACCAAAAACGGAGTCTGATAATCTTGTGCAGGATGAAGAATGGGCTTTTACTGTTATTTGTAGTTTTGACCCATCTTCTCATGAGCAGTGTATGTCTATAGTAGACTCAGATGTTTGCCAGCACTGTGATAGTGGGGCGACCAAACATATTACCGCATAGTGCAGTTTCTTCTCTTCACTCGAGCCTGCCCCTATAGGGAATACTGTTACATGCACCAACAACTCCTCTTATCATATTATGGGAGTTGGTAAGATCATTCTGACTACTACTGATGGTAGTTCTTTTACATTGTGTGATGCTTTATTTGTGCCTGGGATCAAGAAAAATCTGTTATTATTTTTTGCCTTAACCAAGATTGGTTTGGTGGTGAAATTTGTTGATGACAGATGTATAGTTCATGATCTGTCAAATGGCGATGTGATTATTACTTCTGACATTTTATCTCGTGGGTTGTATAAGCTCATAGATTATGGAAAACCTGTGAATGATTCAGCATGTGTAGTACATGATTCTCAGGGTATGTCAGATGCAAAGCTTTGGCATGCATGCTTTGGTCATCTAGATTTTGCTAGTTTGCTACACCTGTAGAAATCTGAAATGGTGTCCTCTTTTCCCAAACTTGAGGCACCTAGAAAACATGTTTGTGAAGGTTGTATTTTGGGCAAAATGCCACGTTCCTCCTTTCCAAAAGATGGTTCAGTTCGGGCTACTCAAAAATTGCAGCTTGTACATAGTGATATTTGTGGTCCTATGCAAACGCCTTCTTTCAAAAACTATCTTTACTTCGTGACTTTCATTGATGATTTTTCCATGCATGCATGGGTATATCCACTCAAAGCAAAGTTTGAAGTGTTTACGTGCTTCAAATAGTTTTTGGTTTTGGCTGAAAATTTGTCAACATGTAAAATGGGCACCCTCCATTCTGATCGAGGGGGGAAATATATATCTTCTAACTTTAATGCATTTTTGGTTGAACCTGGGATAAAACTTAAGTGTACAGTGTCATATACACCTAGTTCCTGAACGGAAGAATAGGTCACTCATGGAGATGGCCAGGTGTATGGTCAAGAGTCAAACATTACCACATAGTTTCTAGCTTGAGGTTGTTATGTGTGCAGCATATGTACTTAACAGGAGTCCCACTAAAGCACTGTAGTCTATCACTCCATATGAGGCTTGGCATGGTCGCAAGCCATCTGTTGCTCATCTACCTGTTTTTTGTTGTTTGGCATATGCATTAGTGCCTAAACAACGTCATAGAAAATTGGATGATAAAGAAGTAAAATGTATTTTTGTTGGGTATAGTTTTGAAAGTAAAGGCTATCGTCTGTATCATCCACAGACTAAACACATTTTGATTAGTCATGATGTTGTTTTTGTGGAAGATGTTATTCAGCTATTACTTCCATGTACTAAGGAGACATCTGTTAGCTCCAAAGACATGTATGATACTTTACTACCTCTTTTTACAGGTGGACAATCTAGTGATGGTCCTAATGAGGCAACTTCTTAGCCTTTGCACATTTCATGTGATGATGCAGATCATTCCATTTGTGATGCAGATTTCCTTGATGCACTTGTTGATGAGAGAGTTGATATTGAGTAGGCAAAAACTATGCCAAAATGGTTGGTGCAAACTTTGTGCGACAACAAATTAGATGCACCTCTGTCATATCATACTCAATCAAGCTCTCATAGTGCCTCATTTGCATCAGATTGCTATGCTATGGTTGCCTCCAGTCTTTGTGATGAGACAGAACCTGTTTCGTTTAATGAAGCACAAAATTCTGAACATTGGATGGCTGCAATGCGATTTGAATATGATGCTATCATGAAAAATGGTACCTAGTATTTGTGTGACTTGCCTCCTAGCAAGAAGGTCATTGGCAATAAGTGGGTATACAAGCTGAAGTGTAAACATGATGGAACAATTGATAGGTATAAGGCTAGGCTTGTTGCAAAGGGTTATGCATCGGAAAGAGGCATTGATATTGATGAAACCTTTGCTCCTACTTGCCAAATGACTACTATTCATAGCATCTGTGCACTTGCATCTCATCATGGTTGGAATGTACATCAGTTGGACATTAAAACATTTTTAAATGGTGACTTGCATCAAGAAGTGTATGTTTTTCAACCCTGCGGCTTTATACAGAAAGTGCATGAAAAGTAGGTGTGCAGGTTAAAGAAGGCATTATATGGTTTCAAGCAAGCACCACGTGCTTGGTATGCAAAGATATATGCCTATCTGATTGCACATTGTTTTGAGAACAGTCCAACTGAAAAGCGCCTTATATGTTAAGTGTGTGAATGATGTGCTTCTGATCATTGTGGTGTATGTTGATGACATGCTGCTCACTGGTCCTCATGACATGCATATTGCTGATTTTAAGGCTGATCTGCAGGCCTCATTTGAGATGTCGGATTTGGGGCATTTGCATCACTATTTGTGCATTCAGTTTATGCAAGTTGATGGTGGAATGGCTTTGTGTCAAATGAAATATATTGACACATTACTATAGTGTTTTGGCCTTGAAGATTGTAAGCCTATTGCCACTCCTATAGAGACATGTTTACGATTGAGTCTTCATGATGTTGGAGATGCATTTGATGGGATGCTTCATTTACTTATGCATTACTAGGCCACATATACAATTTTTTGTCTCATAGACGAGCAAGTTTATGCATTGCCCAAGTGTCAAGCATTGGCACACGGTTAAGTGCATTTTTCACCACTTGAGTGGTACTCGAACACTTGGATTGTTTTATCCCAAAGGGGGGGGGATCACTACTGCCAGATTTGCATGCTTTTTTTGACAGTGATTGGGTTGGTTGCTCTGACACTCGTGTGTCCACCACTGGTTTTTGCTTCATGCTTGGTATCTCATGTATATCTTGGTTGAGCAAGAAGCAGCCTACTGTGGCCACTTCCAGTTATGAGGCTGAGTGTAGGGTAGCTTTCATAGTGACTATTGAATGTGTGTGGCTCAGACGCCTTATGGCTGATTTGGGTGTTGGTCAGTCTTTTGCCACCACCATCTTCACTGATAGCCAGAGCACATTGGTAGTTGGGAGGAACCATGTGTTACATGCTCGTACTAAGCACATTGAGGTGCATTATCATTATGTCAGGGAGAGGTTCTCTGTTAGGGAGATCAGCTTGGCATACGTGCCCATGCAAGAGAACATTGTAGACCTTTTTACGAAGGCTCTACCTAGGGAGAAGTTTGAAGCTTTCTGCAAAGATTTGGGCTTAGTTCCTTTTATGGATTGATTCCACATAGCTTGGCACTTCCTTATACATGAGTGTCAGCTCCTTGTGTTGGAGTTGGACGTCTGCAGAAGCACGCGAACAACACAGGGAAGAAGAAGAAGCTTGGAGCACAACACATAATACTGAATGTATTACTAGAGAATGTACAAAGATAAGTAGCCCATTAGGGCAATAGGCGTATATACAAGCCGGGGGAAAAAAACCTCCTAAAGAGGGAAAAAAGTGCCCCGACGGTCCTAGAGTGTTCACACACATCACTACCTAAATATATCAACAAATCCCCCCTAGGAGTGATGCAGTGAACAAGTAGCTGGCACTCATGTATAAGGAAGTTCCAAGCTATGTGGAAATCACTCCACAAAAGGAAGTAAGCCCAAAGCTTTGCAAACTTCAAACTTCTCCCTAGGCAGAGCCTTCATGAAAAGGTATGCAATGTTCTCCTGTGTGGGCACATATGCCAAGATGATCTCCCCAACAGAGAACCTCTCCCTCACATAATGATAATGCACCTCAATGTGCTTAGTGCAAGCATGGAACACAGGGTTCCTCGCAACTACCAATGCGCTCTGACTGTCAGTGAAGATGGTGGTGGCAGAAGACTGACCAACACCCAAATCAGCCATAAGGTATCTGAGCCACAAACACTCAACAGTCGCTGTGAAAGCTGCCCTATACTTAGCCTCACAACTGGAAGTGGCCACAATAGGTGCTTCTTGCTCAACCAAGATATACATGAGCTACCAAGCATGAAGCAAAAGCCACTAGTGGACACACGAGTGTCATAGCAACCAGCCCAATCAGAGTCAGAAAAAGCATGCAAATCTGGTGGTAGTGATCCCCCCTTGGGATAAAACAACCCAAGTAGCCGAGTACCACTCAAGTAGCGAAAGATACGCTTAACCACCTGCCAATGATTGACTCCTGGGCAATGCATAAACTTGCTCATCTGTGAGACAGCAAACTGAGTATGTGGCTGAGTAATGCATAAGTAAATCAAGCATCCAACAACTTGCTGATAAAGAACAGCATCAAATGCATCTCCAACATCATGAAGACTCAATCGTAAACCTATCTCCATAGAAGTGGCAATAGGCTTACAGTCTTCAAGGCCAAAACGCTACAATAATGTGTCAATATATTTCGTTTGACACAAAGCCATTCCACCATCAACGTGCATAAACTGAATGCCCAAATAATGATGCAAATGCCCCAAATCAGACATCTCAAATGAGGCATGCAAATCAGCCTTAAAATCAGCAATATGCTTCTCAATAGGACTAGTGAGCAGCATGTCGTCAACATAGACAACAATGATCAGAAACACATCATTAGCATGCTTAACATATAAGGTGCTTTCAGTTGGACTGTTCTCAAAACCATGTGCAATCAGATAGGCATGTATCTTCTCATACCAAGCACGTGGTGCTTGCTTTAAACCATATAATGCCTTTTTTAACCTACACACCTGGTTTTCATGCCCTTTCTGCACAAAGCCATGGGGCTGAAAACATACACTTCTTCATGCAAGTCACCATTCAGAAATGTTGTTTTAATGTCCAACTGATGTACATTCCAACCATGATGGGCTGCAAGTGCACAGATGCTCCGAACAGTAGTCATACGACATGTAGGTGCAAAGGTCTCATCAAAATCAATGCCTCTTTCCTGTGCATAACCCTTTGCAACAAGCCTAGCCTTATACCTGGCAACTATACCATCAGGTTTATGCTTCAGCTTGTATACCCACTTAGTGCCAATGGCCTTCTTGCCAGGAGGCAAGTCACATAAAGACCAAGTACCATTCTTCATTATTGCATCATCTTCAGATTGCATAGTAGCCATCCAATTTTCTGAATTTTGTGCTTCATCAAACGAAACAGGCTCAGTCTCATCACATCGACTAGATGCAGCCATAGCATAGCAATCTGATGCAAAAGAGGCACTATGAGAGCCTGATCAAGTACGATATGACAGAGGTGCATCTAATTTGTTATCGCGCAAGGTCTGCACCAGCCATTTTGGCATAGTTCTTGCCTGCTCAATATCAGCTCTCTCATCAATAAGTGCATCATGTAAATCTGCATCACAAATGGAATGATCCGCATCATCACATGAAACCTGCAAAGGCTCAGAAGTTGCCTCATTAGGACCAGCAATAGACTGTCCACCTGTAAAAAGAGGGAGCAAAGTATCATACATGTCCTTGGAGCTAACAGATGTCTCCTTAGTACATGAAAGCAATGGCTGAATAGCATCCTCCACAAAAACAACATCACAGCTAACCAGAATGCGTTTAGTCTGTGGATGATACAGACGATAGCCTTTACTTTCAGAACTGTACCCAAAAAAAATACATTTTACTACTTTATCATCCAATTTTCTGCGATGTTGTTCAAGCACTAATGCATATGCCAAACAACCAAAAACACGCAGATGAGCAACAGATGGCTTGCAGTCATGCCAAGCCTCGTATGGAGTGATAGATTGCAATGCTTTAGTGGGACACCTGTTCAGTACATATGTTGCACACATGACAGCCTCAAGCCAGAAACTATGTGGTAAAGCCTGACTCTTGACCATACACCTCGCCATCTCCATGAGTGACCTGTTCTTTTGTTCAACAACTCCATTCTGAATAGCATCCTCCACAAAAACAACATCACGGCTAAACAGAATGCGTTTTTTCTGTGGATGATATAGATGCCTTTACTTTCAGAACTGTACCCAACAAAAATACATTTTACTGCTTTATCATCCAATTTTCTGCGATGTTGTTTAGGCGCTAATGCATATGCCAAACAACCAAAAACACGCAGATGAGCAACAGATGTCTTGCAATCATGCCAAGCCTCGTATGGAGTGATAGACTGCAGTGCTTTAGTGGGACACCTGTTCAGTACATATGTTGCACACATGACAGCCTCAAGCTAGAAAATATGTGGTAAATCCTGACTCTTGACCATACACCTCGCCATCTCCATGAGTGACCTGTTCTTTCGTTCAACAACTCCATTCTATTGAGGTGTATATGGTACTGTACACTGGTGTTTTATCCCACGTTCAGCCAGAAATGCATTAAAATCAGAAGACATATATTCCCCCCTCGATCAGAACGGAGGGTGCCCATTTTACATGCTGACAAATTTTCAGCCAAAACCAAAAACTGTTTGAAGCACATGAACACTTCGGACTTTGCCTTCAATGGATATACCCATGCATGCCTGGAAAAATCATCAATGAAAGTCACGAAGTAAAGATAATTCCCAAAAGAAGGTGTCTACATAGGACCACAGACATCACTATGTACAAGCTGCAATTTCTGAATAGCCCGAAATGAACCATCTTTTGGAAAGGACGAATGCTGCATTTTGCCCAAAATACAGCCTTCACAAAGATGTTTTCCAGGTGCCTCAAGTTTGGGCAAAGAGGACACCATTTCAGATTTCTGCTAGAGTAGCAAACTAGAAAAATTCAGATGACCAAAGCGTGCATGCCAAAGCTTTGCATCTGACATAGCCTGAGAATCATTTACTGCACATGCCAAATCATTTACAGATCTTTCATAGTCTATGAGCTTATACAGCCCACGACATAAAATGCCAGACACAATAATCACATCGCCATTTGACAAATCATGAACTGTACACCTGTCATCAACAAATTTCACAACCAAGCCAATCTTGGCTAATGCAAAAACTGATAACAGGTTCTTCTTGATCCCTGGCATAAATAAAGCATCTAACAAAGTGAAAGAACTATCATCAGCAGTAGTCAAAATGATCTTACCAACTCCCATAACAGGATAAGAGGAGTTGTTGGCACATGTAACAGTATTCCCTGTAGGTGCATGCTCGAGTGAAGAAAAGAAACTGCACTGCGAGGTAATATGTTTGGTTGCCCCACTGTCAAAATACTGGCAAACATCTGAGTCTACTGCAGACATGCACTGCTCATGAGAAGATGGGTCAAAACTGCAGACAGTAGTAAACGCCCATTCTTCTTCTTTTTTGGTGTAGAGGCCTCTGCAACAACCATTCCAGCCTCTTTCTTCTTTGCCTCTTTAGTAGCCAGTTTTGGACAGTTCTTTATGATATGATCATTCCCTTTATAGTACTTAAAAAACAGTTTTTGCTTTTTTGATTTCTTCTCATCTTTATCTTCCTTCTTCGAATATGCAGAATTAGCAGATTTTTGCTTACTAGTTGAAGAGCTCCATTTTCCTTTGCCCTTCTGACTAGCCAGGAAAGCTTGATCTGCAACTCGCATAATGGACCTATTCTACCTGGACTGATCTTCCTGCAACAGAACAGAGAGTAACTCCTCAAATGATAAGGCATTCGGATTGCCTTTCATCATCAACCAAAGAGTAGAAGCAAAACTCTTATATGAATCAGGAAGACCATTCAGAATGGTCTGCACAAGTGAGCTATCTGGTATAACCTCATCAGCAGAAATCAACTGTTCCTTCAAGTCTTTGATCTTCGTTAGGAAACTGTCTATAGAATCACCTTCATTCATGTGCTCACTCTCCAATTGTTTTCGGAGGTAGGCAACACGAGCCTCATTCCTAGCTTGGTACAATGTGGTAAGTGTATCCCAAGCATCCTTAGTTGTTCTGCAAGATGGAATGTGAGGAATAATGGCACGTTTGATAGACAAAGCTATCAATGCATGTGCCTGGGCATATCTGCCATCCCAACAAATCTGCTCTACAGTAGGTGCAGCAGAAATTGCAGCACGAACAGGAATATGCAAAATATCATCATCTTCGACACCTTCTGCATCAGCTTCAGTACCTGCATTTGTAACAGTTGCAGGTGTGATAGGACATTTTTTGACACCCTGCACAATGTTCCACAGTCCTTTTGCAACCAACACATGTTGCATCATATAAGCCCATAACGGGTAGTTGGTACCATCCAACTTATCCTCAACAGCCAACATACGGAATACATCACTGCTTTCAGCCATGGCCGGTGACTAAAATACCTTGATGCAAAAAATTGACTGTATCTCAAAAAGTTGAACAGAACTGCCTAGACAAATTCTGCTAGACCTGTAGCAAACTTCCAGACGCTTATACTGCCGAATAGAAATTGGTATATACCTTTGGCACAAAAAGACGAAATAGCCTGTACAAGCACTGTGATAGTGCGTTCGAAGGCCGAAACGATCTCAGATCGCGATTTCGGCACCAGACAGCAAAGCTGTTTTGATCTCGGAAACACGCCGAGTATGCTCACCAAAATTCGTGCGATTCTAAGACTGCAACAAGAGGAGTGTCGACGGCGCCCTAGATGAAGTGATGGCCTTCTCTGATACCAATTGTTGGAGTTAGACGTCTGCACAAGCACGCGAACAGCACAGAGAAGAAGAAGAAGCTTGGAGCACAACACGCAATACTGAATGTATTACTAGAGAATGTACAAAGATAAGTAGCCCGTTAGGGCAATAGGCATATATACAAGCCGGGGGAAAAAAACCTCCTAAAGAGGGAAAAAAGTGCCCCGGCAGTCCTAGAATGTTCACACACATCACTACCTAAATATATCAACACCTTGTTCACTGCATCACTCCCAGGGGGGATTTGTTGATATATTTAGGTGGTGATGTGTATGAACACTCTAGGAACACCGGGGGCACTTTTTTCCCTCTTTAGGAGGTTTTTTTTCCTCGGCTTGTATATACACCTATTGCCCTAACGGGCTACTTATCTTTTTTACATTCTAGTGGTAATATATTCAGTATTGTGTGTTGTGCTCCAAGCTTCTTCTTCTTCCTTGTGTTGTTCGCATGCTTCCATAGACGTCTACTCCAACAGACCACACCTAACAGAAGTGAAAGAAGGTACTCAAGAGTAAGATATCTAGTTCAAAGGTTAACATATGATAATTTCATTGGAAAGCATTATGCATACATGACTCAGGTAATCAAGGACAAAGAACCGACTAGCTATGAAGAAGCTAAGGATTGCAAGGAATGGAAAGAGGCAATGAAGGAACAACTCACAAAAATTGATAAAAACCATACTTGGAGCTTTGTACAAGCTAAAGAAGGCATGAAGGTGATATGTAATAAGTTGGATTACAAAATTAAAAGAAATTTAGATTGCTAGGGTACAAGACAAGGTTGGTGGCGAAAGGCTTATCCCAAAGCAATGGGATAGATTATGTTGAAACTTTTAGCCCGTAGCCAAGATGCCAAACATTAGTACTTTAATTGTGTTGGCCACATCAAAAAAATGGATTTTATATCAGTTGGATGTGAAGAATGCCTTCCTCAATGGAGAGCTTGAAGAAGTAGTCTACATGAGCCAACCTCAAGGATTTGTTAGTATGAGGTACCCAAATCATATTTGCAAGCTAAGGAAAGAATTATATGGACTAAAAAAATCCCCAAGGGCCTGGAATCAGAGGCTATTGGATTATGTATCAAGTTGTGGATATAAAGAAAGTGTTGTAGATCCATCACTTTACATGAAGAAGCAAGGAGGCAAGATGGTATATATATGCATCTATGTGGATGATTTGATCATCATAGGAAGTGATATTGCAAGTATTAAAGATATCAAATCAAATATAGGAAAGGAGTGCAAGATATCTAATCTTGGAACACTAATGTACTTCTTGGGAATAGAGGTAATCTATGTACACAATGGAATCTTCTTGATTTAGAGAAAATACTTGTTTGATGTGCTATATAGGTTTGGTATGAGTGGTTCTAAGAAATGTTTTCAGCCCATGGAGCCCAATACAAAGTTGGTTAGAGGATATAGAAAGATAGTACACTATAAAGAAGCATAATTGGTTCATTAAGTTATGCCACATTCACTAGACCTCATCTTGCATATGTAGTAGGTGTACTCTGCCAATTTGTGCATGCACTCATTCATTATCATCTTATGGCAGCAAGAAAAGTGCTTAGATACATCAAGCACACCATCAACCAATTTCTTTTTTACTCTTATGATGATGATTTAAGTGTCAAAGGATATAGTGATGTTGATTGGGTAGGTAGCAAAGATGATCGAAGAAGTACATTAGGTTATGTTTTCATGATAGGTACAAAAGTGATTTCATGGAGCTCTAAGAAGCAACACACTATTTCTCTTCATCCATAAAGGCTCAATAGAGAGGTTTAGTATTGGCTGCATGTGAGCTATTATGGCTTAAGAAGCTACTCAAGGAACTAGAAGTGGAAATGGAGGAGTTTCCTCTTTATGGAGATAACATTTCAAGCATCTACCTAGCTAACAATCCCATGTTTCATGCAAGGAGCAAGCACATAGAGGTTCATTACCACTACATTAGAGAAAAGATGATGGCAAAGGATCTAGATATAAGATATGTGAACACTAAATTATAGGTTTTATACATGATGACAAATTTTCTTGAAGGTACAAATATTGGAGGATTCAACAAAGCAATCAACACAAGAGACATAGGATGAAGCAACAAAGGAAAATGACTTGAGCTTGAGGGGAAGTGTTGGACATTGAGTTGCATTTCAAGCTCAAGAGTGTGGGAACATGCCCCAAATTTCACTTTCCACATCATCCAGAATCAAATGAGGATGATTTCCATGAGTTGGAGGCATTGAATCATGTCTATAATGGAAAGAATTTGATAAGAGAAGAAATATGCCACCTCTTGATGTAATTGGACCTCACCTTTTGACATGTATATGATTTTGATTGGTTAAAAAGGTTAGAATGTGACTTTTAAAGCCTCTAATGAATTACATTATGACTTGGAGTCATGGAAAAAGAGTCCCAAGATGCCCACTTGCTTAAGCACACCCCCTACTAGTGTTTATCTACATATTTTGGAGAGATTTCTATTTACACACTCTATGTCTCTAGATGATCTTGGCAGACTCTCTGCCATAGTAACTATTATTTCTCCTTCATTTTGAATGCATTTCTATTGATTTTTCCTTTTTGGAAAGCTTATAAGTTCTATTTTAAGTGTTATAAATCTCGAGATCAATGCCTGCATAAGTTAAGAGAAATGTCTAGAACATTGTGTGTGTAGTTAGCTAATACTCTCTAAATAGATCAAGTAGTCTGTTTTGATGTAGTTGATTGATGCAATATCCAATGTTTAAATGGAGTGATTTGACTCAAATTTGAAAGCTCTCTAAGTCTAGTTTGAGTATGGATAGTCTTATTTTCATTTTGTGCATGTACGCAAAGAAACTTAGAAAACATAGAGCCTATGTCTAAGAAAATCAAGATTCTAGGAGGGTTCATTTGCTTTTGTTGTGCACATAGGAGTGTTTATGCTCCAATATGATATGTGCTTTCATCAATTAGCAAATAATAGAAAGTAATTGCTCATATTTCTACCAAAATATTTTTTTCTCAAGTAGTGTTTCAAGGAAAAAAACATTTGCTTCTGTGATAATGAATTTACATATGATCCATACTCATGGATGCGGGTATATTAGGTGTGCCTAGATCCTATTGCAACTTGCATTGACATGGATACTTCTCTAATGGAAGATCCTCACATGCACAAAAATAAACAAGCTTCATGCATGTAATAATCCGCATTTTCTTTGTATGGATAATGCTTTCTAATCTATGCTCAAGAGTTCCCTTGCCTTTAGTACTAATCCTCTGTCTAACAATACATGCATGTAGTGCAGCTTTATGATCATTTGTTGATGCATGATCATGTAATGCAGACAATAAAAAACTCACACAACCTCCTTGGGTATAACCATTCACTTTTTTGGCATCCTCTAAATATTGCTATTTTATAACCTCTTCATTTGTGATGAACTTAGCTAGATAGGACCATGGATGTAGAAGTGTCCATTGATTGCACCATCTTCTTTTCAGCTTCATAGGTGCACTTTGGACCTAAGACACATGATCACTTGCAATGTTCATGCTTGCATTTATATTAAAATCCACAACTACACTTATGTGTACAGTTTAGGGTGGGAGAGGAGGGTAGATGTAATAAAATAAGTCTATGATCTAAGGATCTAATCGGTTTAGACATATCTAAAATTGAACACCATTTGGTTACTCATGTGTATGGCTAAAGATCTCGAGATTAGACTCAAGAATAAGTTCATGTTCTTTTTCTCTCTTAAACAAGTGATCCACTTAGCCTAGTGGTTAAGTCTCAAGGTTATGAAGGAGGAGGTCTTGGGTTCAACCCCCATGGGGAGCATGGGGAGAGTGTTTTGCTTAAGGAGCTCTAGAGCCTTCTAACTCAAGTTAATGTGAGTTAACGTGAGTCCATTGAGACTTAACTTGACTGATGAGTACAGCAACCACTAGTGGACTCTAGTGGAAGGTACTAACGCAATGGTCGAGATCACTCCAACCACTAGTAGACTCTACTGGAAGATATTAAAGGGATGGCGGAGAACGCACATGCACTTATGGACTCTAGTTACATTTGTGGTCCTCGTTGATTCAAGTATCTGTATATACAGGCATAAAGTTGGAAGGAGAGTCATCTTTCTAGCATGTGCAAGTTGTAATCCTTAGTTGCTTGCATTGGTATTAGAGTCTAGACAAACTTCCATGGTGATCTTAATAGCTCATCATCTTCCTCATTTTCTAAAATCTTGCATTTGATTAGCTTTTTCCTCTAAGACATTGCATGCAATTAGTTATTGTTGGTGATCGTATCCCGCAGAGCATGCACGCAGCAAATAGACAAAAGACAAGAAAGAGAAAAGAGACGACACAAGATTGAGTGCAATCTCCCCCTACATGCTCTCCTGGACACTCTATGAGAGCATGCGTATTTATAGGTGATTCATATTATGTCCTTGATGGAAGATACATGAGGGCCACACTAAAAATAGTGTGCTTTTGCTTTATTTACAAAAATAGCTAAAAATAGCTAAAAATAACTAATAACTTATTCTCTAAAAATATCTCCAAAAAGTATGTGAATAAATCCTCTCGCGTTCACACTTGAACTTGTTCATACCCTCATGGATCTCCACCTGCTAAATCAAAACACAACACACATTAAAATCCTCAAGGCATTAAACCTTCATTCCAAATATTCCATAAAGTATAACATGCCCCCCAGTTGTCGAGCAACTGAGCTCAGTTGATAAGAATAAAGTAGACATGGATGGCCAAATCACATGTCGCATCACTGAACAATTATAAGCATGTGCCATGTAAAAATACATGCATGGAACTGGAAAACTGGAATTTAATGTCAATGTGAATAATAAGCAGGGTTTAAGTCAAAATGCAATCCAAAAGTGATGATAAAAATGAATATCTCAATATGATAAAATAATAATCGATTTTCTAATCATGAATTTATACTTGAATGCATGTGCATATGAATTTTGTAAAAATTTCGACAGCATAACGGCGTGATTTTGAAAACCGAAAAAATTCCGAGAAACAATTTCCATGATATTAGTGCCGATAGGCATAATGTATCCACAAAAAGACCAAAAGGGGATTACACACCCTGACAAATGTATTTTCTCCTTGCCAACCTACAAGAAAAATACATACCTATCCCTGCAATAAAAAAATCCATGCACCATACAAGACAAACCATGTATAGATGATGTGTATATTCTAGGTACGATGCAAAACTTGCATATCCGAAATATAATTTGATGCAAAAAGAGAATAAGAATGCATATAAATTGACGAGAGACTTATCTGGAAGTTCAAAAAAATGATTTGCCGATGTATGGAGGTATTGAAGATGGTTCATATAGCTTCCAAATAGTTTTTCCAAGATTCATTCGATAAATTGAGCTTCAAAACTTTGCTCTAAAGAGGGTTGTCGAAGATAAATGACAAACTTCAAACTCAGAATATGATGGGAACTGAAGCCAAGAGGGGTCTTGCAGCCACCCTTTAGAAAGAGCTTTGAAAAGGCTTTCCATAGCAACAAATAACTCTGAATTTGGATATAAGGAGACCAAAACATGGCCGAATATGTGGAGATAGATGGTAGATGGGTTTATTTGCGAAGCTTTTGACTATGGCAAGGGTAAAGGATTAACTTTGAAAATCATATAATTCGATTTCTCTCTTTCTGTGTAGCTAAGGGAAAGTATTATATCCGCCTCATGATGGCACTAAAATTATGCTCTCTCTTTCCTCCTGTCGAATTCTTGAACAGCGCTGTATGCGCGTATAAAATCTTGTTGAGCATGGCATGCTACTGAGGTATCTTATCCTATATACGCTTTGTAGCGTTCGGCAGCCTGTTGTTGGACGCCGTCAGATGTGAGTGATGGCATCGAGCATAAAGTTAGAGAAATTCAAAACAATAAAAGCAAGTAAAACTCTCTTCCGTGAAGGAGCGACAAACGCCTTCTCTGCGCTGACGGCATGAAGTCTTGGTTGTGTACGCATCCACGTAAAATCCGCTAACAACGGTTGGACGCGTGCTCTCTGTAATCTTTTTCAAGCGGATGAGCGTGCCACGGCAGGCCTGACTAACTCATCTGTACAGACTGAATGTGATGATGCGATGAGGATGACGGATTGAATGCGTTCTGATGATGGACTGAAGGCTACCAGGACGGCTGACTGCTTCCACGACGGACTGATCCAGACTCAGGCTTCAACGACTGACTGAAGGCTTCCACGGCGGATTGAGTTGCACCGCGCTGAAGGGTTCTACTCTATGCGACAAACAAGTGCGAAGGACTGTACCAATCACGAGGCGACGGCCTGAAGGCGACGCTGAGGATTCCATTCACGAAGGACTGTTTGCGATTAACCACTGTCAACGCGAAGGGGCTCCTAGTTCTGCGTCACCCCTTGTCCTGCCTAACTGAATCGTACAGGTGTGCTGTTCTTCAAAGTAAGATGATTGTGGAGAAGCCGGCGTGGCTCCGCCACGAGGGCTTGCAAATATTCTCCATAGACATTCAGCATACCGGCCTGTGTTTTACAACACTGTTGTAAGGTAGAGGTTCAACGCTCCGTTGTCGGATTTCTCCAGCCAGCTTGCGTCAGATGACTGTGTTTGTCACAATTGACGATGATTTAAGAACGATGAAGATTACCGTAACCTCGGATGAAGACGACGATGAAAAAAAAAAAATCAAATCAATTCTGCGGACTGATACCACTGTTGACGATCGTATCCCGTAGAGCATACACGCAGCAAATAGACAAAAGACAAGAAAGAGAAAAGAGACGACACAAGATTGGGTGCAATCTCCCCCCACATGCTCTCCTGGACACTCTATGAGAGCATGTGTATTTATAGGTGATTCATATTATGTCTTTGATGGAAGATACATGAGGGCCATACTAAAAATAGTGTGCTTTTGTTTTATTTACAAAAATAACTAAAAATAGCTAAAAATAACTAATAACTTATTCTCTAAAAATATCTCCAAAAAGTATGTGAATAAATTCTCTCGCGTTCACACTCGTTCACACTTGAACTTGTTCATACCCTCATGGATCTCCACCTGTTAAATCAAAACACAACACACATTAAAATCCTCAAGGCATTAAACCTTCATTCCAAATATTCCATAAATCAAAACACAACACACATTAAAATCCTCAAGACATTAAACCTTCATTCCAAATATTCCATAAAGTATAATAGTTATTCCCTTTGAATTTTGCATGCGATTAGCATTTCCTTCAAAGGTTTTGTATATTGCTGTGACAAATAAAACTTTGCATGGCCAGCATGGGATTTGAACCCATCACATGTGTGCGCGCTTACAGCTATTGTGCCACTACACCCGCCACTCCATCACATGCACGTATTATAATTAAAACTCTTAGTTCTGTAGATCTGATTGTAGATTCAACTCATGTGGTTCCACCATGAGACGTTTCTACACCACAAAACCAAGATGCTCGTGAATCCCTGGTTTCAAAAAAAATCATTGTATGTGCTTCTTCTGATCATAGATGCAAGCATGAAACTCGAACTCGTACACCTTCATAAGGACTATACTGCTTTAACCAAGAAAGCCGACGACTATGTAACAAAACATATTAATTTCATGCTAATTTTGTTGTTGTGCACAGGAAAAAATGTATTCTTAGCTTTTCAAAAGTTCTAGATGCACGAGTAGATCCCGTGACCTCTATGTACTTGCACGTTATGTGATATCTGTAAGATCAGCATAACATATCGTATAATATTGGTGGTGCAGCTCATATTTTTAATTGAAGAGATCAGTAAAAAAGGATGCATGAAAGCTTGTTCTTAGAGATGTAGCAAGCAGGATTTGAACTATAGATCTCTCAAATCACTAATGATCATCCCAACCAGTACAAAAAGAGGCATTCGGCTCACACATTTCTAGACTTTATAAATTGTGATTAATCTTCTGTCGTATATCGTTCTTCGTTGATATACCTGAAAGTGAACTTGATTTGATAAAACCTAGTGGAGTCAATTTCTCTTCATCGATTTGACCTCTAAAGAGCTTTGCCTTTTGAGCTCTTTGCTTCATTCCAAACTAGTTCAAGTGAAGCATCATGCACACATCATTCGAAGGCAAAGGATGGGCTAAGATAAGCATATTTTAAGAAAGGCTTCATTTTTTTCAAAGAAGACAAGAGGAAACAACGGTCTTCAAGGAGGAGTATGTAATTTTTCTCATGGACCAAAGGATGGAGATTGGCTTTTCTCCTGGATCATTGGAAGGATGTAGCTAATTGGGAGATAAGTATTTTCTAAGTTGATGTTTTCATTTCGATACTTGCTTTATTCGTTGCTTTCATGTAGCGTGCATCTAAATATTATTGAAGCATGGTAGTAGTCTTCATTTTTAATAATAATTATGCAAACTCTACGAATTCAATGAAAGCTAAACGGACATAGAAGTATTGGAAAATACATCAAGCACTTGCATGCATCTAAAATTTCATGCCCAAAAGAATTAATGATTGTTGGTGCATTTCTCCTTTCACAAGAGTGTTTTCATGCACAACACACATTTTCTTCTTTCTTGGAAAAGGTATAAGATGCACTCAAGTTTGTGCACATGTATATTTATATCTTTTTGAAAGGTAGCAAGTAGATTCTTTTTGCATGGATGCTTGGATGCATGCATAGCAAGCTCAAGAACTACTTGATTTAAGTTTGGTGCATGAAAAAGAAAAACATGCAAACACATGAGTGCACTCACATGCATTTGCATGCGAGAATATGCATTGGCATATGATGAAGCATGATTTTTCATTGATTTTTTGCTAAGTGGTTGAACAAACATACTTTGCTAATCGTTACCTACTTTTTCTAACTCGATTAGACAATTAGGGAAAATCGCAAGCTAGTTAGCTCCAAAGCTCTTAGTTGCTATGCAACTCAAGTAGCTAGTTTACTTTTTCCTAAAACTGATACTTATGTATCACATATTAGGGTTCTTGCTTAGGAAAACTAGGCTTGTTGAAAGTCAAGCATTCAATTTTCTTCCTCATTTGAATGGCAAGAAAATAGGGCTACTTGCAAATTTCTTTAATGACTCTAAGTCTAGGAACAAACTTAGAGAATCCTAAAAACAAGCTTGGATGTAAAAAATTCATGCATCCAAGTAGGATGATTTGGAATGTTTTTATTTTGATTCTATCCTAAGATGTGATAGCAATGGAAGTAAAATGGAATGGAACTTAAACTAATTGAACTTTTAAAGTTCAAAAGATAATTGTTCTATTCCATAAGCTACATATCTAGTAAGGATGCAAAGTTCCAAGAAAAACTATGCAATTTTTGTAAGTTCTCACTTGATTCCATCCCAAGGAGGGATGGAAATCAATGATTGAACCTTCGCATCAATTTAACTTTGGTGTTCAATAGGTGGATGTTATGTTCCATGATTGCATCTTTGGTAATGGTGCAACTTACTAAGCAAGCATGAAAACTTGAAATAACTCTTCCTTTTAGAAGGATTAGAGAGTTAATTTTTAGTTTCGTTTAAGCTAAAAGAAGCTTCAAGAGGAAACCAAAGCAAAAGATCTTTAGGAAATGAGATAGGTTCCTAAAGACATGAATTGAACTATGAACTTTTCATTTAGGAATACAAAAGTTTCAAGAAATGGATCTCCAATCCATGAACTTTTCCTAAACAAGCTATAAAGTTCAAAATTATGTGTTCATAGTAGCATTATCATTGGATCAATCATCAAAAGATTCTTGGACTTCAAACATAATTTTTATTGTTGAAATATGTTTAAATTACTCTTCTAACATCTAAAGATTGACCAATAATAATAAATCTTGTATCAAACTCAACAATCAACATTGCATAAATGAAAGTCAAACTTTCATAGTGTAATGGGAAGCCATATCCTAAAGGTGATATTTATCCTCTAGCTTGATACTCGGGAAATGAACACAACTGACTGAGTAAAGCTTATGAATATTGTCTAAAAGTTTAAAAATTCCTTTCAGATATCTTTCCAGCATTGCAAAGGATTCCAAGATGAATCATTTGCTTAGGTTATTTGATTCCATAGAATTAATCTCAAGTCCTTGAAGAATAACATTCTCCCAAGTACTGAGAATGAAATTCTTCAAACTCATTAGACAGCAAGTAGCTCCCCAGAAGTCCCAAACCACCAAAACGGTGGTACTTAAAGTCCAATGGTTGATATCACCTAAAGGTGTATCAAAGATTCTTAGTCTTAGAATCCAAAAGGCATTAGTACATGCTTGGACTTGAGTTGTGGAAAGATCTCTAAAATCCCATGGGTAAGCAAAGAAGGTTTTGATAGTTCAAAATATCTTCAAGATAAATAATAAGTCTCTATTTTTGTTGCAAGGTCAACAAGACTTGATCAAGCTTGGCAAGGTTTATTCAAGAAATTGCGATTGGAACTACTCTAAAATTTGCCCAAGTATTGGCAATCAAATTTCTTTGGGGAAATATTCACTGAGGTTCCATTTATCCAATGAAAACTATGAAAAGAGTAAGCTATTCCAAGTTTGAACAGAATGAAATATTCCAAGTATGTAGTTTGCAATCATGTTGATGGTAATTAAGTTTGTGGAGGGTACAATATAAATTTACCTATCCTTAAAGGGATTTTGGTACAATCCAAAAGCATGAGCAGATGCTTAGACTTAAGCAATTGAGAGATTTCTATAAAGTCCCGATCGGGGTAGGTACCTAAAGCACTAGTAAGAAAGGAATCTAAAGACAAGAAATAAAAAGCTCTTGTCACTACAAATTGGTCAAGAATAAACCAATTGGACTTGAATTTATAAAACTTCAAGTACTTGGAATCATAAGTGGTTGTCATTTGAAATCCAGAGCAAAGAGGAATAGATATTCTATCAAGAGGTTTTCCAGTTTCCATGGTAAAAGCACGAGATCATGAAACGATCGTGTGAAGGAATCAAAACCTAAAATATCAAGTTAGAGATAATGCCTGAAACTTCTAAATTCTTTTAAAGAATTGAAGTAAAAAGGTACTCTATCAAGATATGTTTAGACTTTCTGATAAGTATCACCCACACATTGATGTGAATATAAAATAGGGTGGTATGGGACACCAGATTTTATACTCAGATTGATGTAGGAAAGATGGTATGAGACATCAGACCGTGGGATGATAATTATCTTTAGTCCTAGAATGGATTTTGAAGTTAGATTTGATCTTCAAGGGAATTAAAACTTCAAAAGAGAAGTTTAAATTCAAGGAGGATAATATAATGATCTTAAGATACTTCACAATTAAGGAAGTAGAAGATATGAAGTTGGTAACTTCAAAGATCTTCTTTTTCAAATAAAGACTTGTTCTTATTTGAATTATGAAAACGTCAAGTTAAAGTCTTGAGTTAAAAGTCTTGGTTCATCAAGTATTTGACTCATAAAAATTTTATATCTTAGAAGTTTGAATTAGTTATATAGAGTTTTAGTTATTTCCTTCCGCTTTCCAAATCTTTTGGAATGGACTCAGATATGGTATCTGATTCCTTTTGCAAAAGTCTAGAGTTAGCCGATTAGAACTAGATAACTAAATTAAACATCCTAGATAGATGTGTTGTACAAGAACTTATTCAATCTTCAAAAGATGACAAGTCCAAGATTGACTTATTCATTTGGGTTTGCTTCCATTTACTAGCATAACTCTCATGAGCCGGAGTTCAGTACACTCTAGAACAATGAAGTTAGGAATTGCTCATACGATTGACAATTCCCAAGAACTTTTAGGTAAAGTCTTTGAGAAAAGTGTCCTATGTTGGACGATTTTCATTTTGAATTTGATTTGTTCAAGATATAGTAAGGTTGAACCAAAGTAAAGGGAAAACTTTATTGTACAAACATCTGAGTTAGATGTTTGGATCAATCAAACTTCAAGTTTTCCGAATCAAATTCAAGTGAATCAAGAGTTCTCAAAGTTTTGATTGGGATAAGAATCCCATCTTAATTACTAATTTCATGCACCAGCCATATATTAATGACATGAGAACGTAAGATCATCTCCTGTGAAATGGAATACAATTTCAATGTTTTGCTTTCATATGAGAAGAAAAATCGATATTTTGAACCTTTCAATTGACAAAAAAAATAAAAATCATGGTGTTTTGATAGGTAAAAATGCCAAAGGTAAAACACCTGTCGATTTCAAGCCTTGCTTATGAGGATGAAAAGAATGCTTATGTGAGATGTGATGAAGAACAAGAATGGATTTAGGGATGTAAAGTTATCATATGAAGAGTGATTAGGTTCAAGGATGATGTAAATGTGAAATGGATGATGTATGGTTGTGTGATGGGTAGAACTTACGATGGAGTCTTCTCTTGGGGTGGACTAAGGTTGGTGATGTGGTGCAATTAGTGATGGAAGGGCTAAAGCAATGGTGTGACTAGTGATGGGTCAGATGGGTGGGTGGGTGTTGAACGATGTAAGTTGGATGATAAGGTTGGAGCATTCATGATAGTGTTTGGGAATGGCAGGGTTGGAGGGAAGGGGCGGTCTATGATGGGGTTGGCTACATCCTCAAGTGAAATGTCCACCTTGAATGATCATTGAATTCATGACATGTGATGTTGGAAGATTTATTCAATGATGGGACACCAAATGTAGAAAAACTTCAACAAAGTTACAAAAAAGCAGAAAAACAAAGTTCAAAGAAGAGACCTATTTTACGTACCTTGCACGATGGTCAATAATTGAACATCATTAAACACCTTCTCACATACAATCATAAAGCCGACCATACAAACCTCACTTTTAGAGTTAAGAGTGATGATTGATTTTCTTTTTTATCAAAGAGATGAAGATCATACTATACTAAGCAAAGTGTTTTCTCATGCAAAGTATGGAGAACATACTAAGCAATGTGTTTGAATGATCACGATATCCATCACGTAAGTTACCAAAGTGTGGTCACTGATCTCCCCAAAAATGGTGCCATAATTTTCAAGTTGCAGTGTAGGGCATGCTTGTACACTTTCAATTCAACCGAGTTGTAGTCGAAGTAGTAGGCAGATGGGATGGATCGGTGTCAAGTTGAGTAGTCGACATACCATTTCACGTTAGCCTTAAAGGATATTTTTCCACATTAAAAATCACCATGTTCCACAAGACACTAAGTCCTTTGCTTCCATGAACCCTCTTTCCATGATAGGGTTTGGGAATCCTTCCATGGTATATGATCAAAAACGTCCACATCACTCTCAAACGATGGAGTAGCCAAGTTGCTCACCAAGATGGTTGTTAAGGTCAAGTAGAAAGAGAACATGCACACTTTAGAGAAATCCTCCAACCTATGGGTAGCATGTCCTTCCATGATAGATTCATCAAAGGCCTCCTTGATAGGATTGAGCACAAGACTCCTTGATAGGCAAGAGAGCACCCTTCCACGATAGTATTGGCACCTCCTTGTCTAATGGGGTAACACAAATGGATTTCGTTATTCATCTATTTTGCACGTGACATGGCTCATTTGGAAGCTCAGAATGAGTATAACAGTTTCATTGAGAAAACATTGCAAAACGAATGGCCTAAAATCACTATATAGAACTCAAAACTTACAAAAAATTCTCATTCACTTGCTCTCATCACTTAAATAAGTGTTTAATCCTTCAAAAGTGATTCAAAATATTGAAAATGATAGACAATACGTAAGCACACTTAAAACCAATGTTACAAAATGAAATTAAGAAAAAAAAACTCAAAATGCATCGAAAAAACAAAACACAAGTTTGGAGGAAGAGAGAGATCACAACTTTTCTTCACAAAGTTCTTACAAATGAGGGTCTTTTAAATTTTTGTAGTGGATCCCTCGCGACCACTCCCTTTTTATTTGAAAATTCCTAGAAAACTAAAAGATCCTATTTTAAAATAGCTTTTCTCTTGTAGGCCTTTGAGAGATGACTCTTCCCTCTTACAAGAATACTACTCGACAATTATATAGAGTGTGAACAAGATAGTGCACTACTTTTTGTAAACACTTTCAAAGGAGACAGTCTCAAGTGCAGGTGCAGGTGCAGTAACAAGTTGACTTTTTTTCTATTGAAGATAAATTTTGTAAATAAGAGGAAATCAAGAAACTATAGAATGGAAAATCTTTTTTAACAAGTTTGGGTGTTAGTTTTCATTACACTGACACATTGTAATGACCCATTGTAATGACATACGTGCTTAGGTATGCAATACCTCATAGTGAGGTTATCTTACTATTTTTATATAAAATGGACAACCAATGCAAAGCAGATTTTATTTCATTTATCTTTGGAAGCTCAAGCAAGGAGCTAGGTCCTCTCACAAATATAGTTCTATTGTCAATATAATTTCTTTCACATGGATTTTTTTGAAATATGAATTCTTCCATCTACCATTGTGAAAAAAGGTAGTGTATAAAATTTACACATCATCTCATTTATCAAGGATTCAAACTAGACCTAAAAATTCGACCCAGCAAAGAAAGCCATGACAAGTAGAAGTGGAAGAACCAATAGAGGTCATAACAATAGAGGAAAACCACCGAAATTGATATGATTAAAAATGACAATCAATGAAGTCTAAAAATAGAAAATGATCAAAATTGAAGAAGAAAGAGTAGTGAATGAGAAATGCAAGTTGCAATCAACCCATTACAAGTCTTGGGATGCCCTTAAAAGATTGAAAAAGAAAACTAAAAAATACTTGTAATAGCAATTACTAAGAGTATCACTAAATAATAAATAGTTGAACTAGAAAGATCACATAGATTCACATCAATTGTAGAATTGTGACCAATGACAAACAAATACATGGCTTTGCTTCGAATGGAATGACATTATGTAGAACTTGCTAAGCCGTATAATACTTGATAAGCCCCATTGACTTGTTGAAAGTTACAATCAATATTGAAGTTGAAGCACAAACAACTAGGGAGGAGTTGTTTACCCCAGTCTAGTTTTATAAGGAAAATATTGAGCCTACATTCCATATGGATGCCAAGACCTACGTAAATCAATGTTATATCTATCAATGATAGAGAGTTCAAACAAAGTACTATGTACATTTCTAACCTTGCTTGTGAACAATGGAAAATCAAATTGGTACAAACAATTACATCATGCAATGTGGGCCTATAGATTTGGAAAGATAATCTAGGGGCAAGCCCATTCAACCTACTCTATGGTTAGAATGCCATTTATCCCATGGATTTCTTAGCATTGGAATTGGAAGTGCCAAGAACATATGAGTGAACTAAAACAAAGTTGTCAAACAACTAGACTAACTTGAGAACATACAATGGACTAATTTAGAGTGAAAATAGGCATTTGTTCTACTAAATTTTTTTGAAGACCCTATTACAAGGCACCTATAAAAGATAAATTACTTCAAGAGGGAGATCTTCTATTGATATACAAAATGAACCAGATTTCTAAGAAGTTGCAAAAAATAGTATATGGCCCCATGCTCATCAAAAGAATGTACATAAGTGGTTCCATAAAGTTAGTCACTTGAATAGAGATATTCTACCAAACAATATCAGTGGTTGTTAAAGCATGTTCTAGCAAAAACGTCCCCTTGATGAAAATAGATAATAAGAAACAAGAGAAGCTATGCATCAAACAAGAAACTCAAGATCAAAATCTAGCCAATAAACTCAAGGGAAAAAATGATGAAAAAACTCAAGGAACTAAACAAAACACTTGTAAGATGATGCAAATTAGATAGATCTTATTGAAGAAAACCTTGATAAAAAAACTATTTCTATGGAAGGCAATGCTTATTGCTCATTGTAGACTAGTAAAAATGAAACTCGCTAGTTTCATGGACTCAAGAGAAGCTTAGGAAGAAGAGAAACAACCCATACACACACACATACACACACACAGAGACACAAATAAAGAGAAACACACACACACACACACACAAAGCATGCAAAAGAAATCTCACTTGATAGATATGGGCTTGAGACACTCCAAGAAGATCCAAATGAAGAAGGAGATGAAAACTAGTAGCTCAACAAGTAAGGCACACAAAAAAACACTCAATTTATTCAAAAAGTGTCTTAGAAACTAACTTTTTTGTTCTTTTTACTTTTAGACGACATTTTCACATGTTTTGTTCCTAATTTCACTTTGAGATATTCTTAAAGCTCATTTAATCAGTGATTTGAGGCTTTAAAAGTACAATTCATTCATAGAGGATTGTCCACTCCTAAGGCTCAAGGACTCCTTGACCTTTACAAAAGTAGAGTGTATTTACATAAACTCAATCTTAAAAAGTGAATTTCACAGAGGATTGGCTACTCTGTGAACATTTATATCAAAGAGCATGTGCTATTCAGTCAAGTATATGATCACAAAGTTTCTAATTTATTCGAAGATTTCCTTCACCCAATTTTGTGTGCATTTTCAATTACTCCTCTAGATACATATATAAGGAATTGTTTAACATTCTCAGGGGAAGCCTTACTACATTTGGAGCCATGGAATAGGAATAATCATTCCACTCTACATACCATCATTTTATTTATGTATTGTTGTTTGTTTTTTTGGTAATAAAGTATGATCTTTTTGTAGCAAATAAAAGGTATAGGAGGACCGGCTTGCACTAAGATGGTCCAAAGATTTGATGTGGGCATCTTTAGAACTTAGTATTGTGCCTAGGCATGATAATGTCTCCCCATTGGTCACATTGGTGAATTGAATGATAAGAATTTGGTCACCCCTGGAGCCTTTGGACTACCAAGTGATGATTGCCCTCTCCAGCAAAGACATGAGACATCAAACCTTTGTTCACGCTTAGCTAGGACCCACCTAAGTGTGGTTCACCCATGCCTCATTTCAGTTGATGTCCAAAATGTTGTGGTCACCCTTATGTTGTGAACCACAATTGTTGGGTGCCCTCTCCACATCGTTAGAATGCAAGTTGGTTGCCCCTACTGATCACACCAACATTTAGTCCCCCTCTAGCCTTGATGGTCACCCCTATTGTTGGACACCCAAGTGTTTGGTTGCACCCTACAAGCTCTAGAAGAACATGTCTACATGGCAAGAACACTTAGCAACATAAGAGGATAAGATCTAGAAGGAGAAAAGTATTGGAAGATGACATGGCAAAACCAAGTAATCTGGCAAAGAATATGGTTATCCTCTCCTCTCAAGAATAGGTGGTCCCCTAAGGATGTGGGCACCCAAGTTTTTGATCACCCTTAGATTGCACAATTGTTGGTCACTTTATTTCTCATTATGTGGTCGTCCTCATGCTCCGTAAGACACTTTCACAACTATTGGTCCCCTCTCAAAGGAAATAATAGTGTTGGACACTCTATTTCTCAAATGATACATAATGTCACTCGCCCTACTACTCACATGACACACAAAGTTTTGGTCATCCTATTTTTCACATGGCACACATAAGCTTTGGTCATCCTATTTTTCAAATGATACATAATGTCACTCGCCCTACTACTCACATGACACACAAAGTTTTGGTCATCCTATTTTTCACATGGCACATGACACACAAAGTTTTGGTCATCCTATTTTTCACATGGCACACAAAGTTTTGGTCATCCTATTTTTCACATGCTCCGTAAGACACTTTCACAACTATTGGTCCCCTCTCAAAGGAAATAATAGTGTTGGACACTCTATTTCTCAAATGATACATAATGTCACTCGCCCTACTACTCACATGACACACAAAGTTTTGGTCATCCTATTTTTCACATGACCCCCCCTTAGCAAGTGCCCTCTACTGGTAGCCACCTCCTTGCAAGGCCATTTTGTGGAGTGTGGCCTATGTCACGGTACAATTTTACCCTCCTCCAAAGACCTCTTATCATGCAGAGCCACTCATGTGGCCTTCTTGTACCTATAGCTAGGCACTCATTTGGGAGTACTAATTGGAGTAATTTACCTTGTTCATGCATTTAGGAGGAGTTATTGTGCTTTGTTGTTGGTCTTTGTCCCATCTATCTTTCTTGTATTTATGACATTGCTCTACTTACGCTAGTGTGTTGTGGCCTTGTTGTGTGTCTTCTAGAGACTTGGGCTATTTTTGTATTGTATTATTGGACTCCTTGGCATGTTTCAAGAATTTTTTTGTGATATTTTATATTTTCTCCCTATAGATTGTTATTCTATTTGTCCCATAGTGCTAAATTATCCCCATATTTTTTTATCAATTGAAGTACTATTGTTGGTTAAGGGTGTGTGGGTAGTATTATTACTTTTGGAGTCCATTTAACCACTCAATTAATGTGCTACTTCTCCTAAAAGTGTAAGAGGAGTCCTACTAGTGGAGGTGACTTAATAGTGTATTAGCAGGACGTAGGATACTTTCTTCATATTGTTTCCTCATTGTCAACCTCAATTGTGTGCATCAAGAGCCTATTGAGATTATTTTGGACTAATTATTTGTCAATAGATGAATAATTTTTCTTCTTTTTATCATCACTATATGTCATTTAGTTGTGTCCTTTCTTTGGAACCTTTTGCGTACTATTTGGATCTATATCTTTCTATTTGTGAGCCCTTGAGGATATCTGTGTTATAGGGTACACTTCCATAAGAATAACCTCCCTTGAGTAGAAGTTGTTAGTGAGAGGTGTAACATTCCATCTTCTTTGAAACATAGCCTTAGGGGCTCACTCTAAAAGAGGTGGTTCTTCTAGGGGATCTACTAGGCCTCTTGTGTAGTGGTGGAATAGGGCTTCTCTTGATGTGGTCTCCCCATGGACTTCCCTTCCTTTGTGAAAAGTAGTTTTAGTAACAAAGTTTTTGGTTTTGGCAAAAATGTATGTTACTCCCATTTGAGGTTCATTTACCTTGATTGTGGCTTCCATTGATGGACGTTAAAAAGCTCAAGTTGGTCTTAAATGCCTAGACCTTGTCAGAAATTTATTTGATCCAAAGTCTTTGTGCAAAACCCTCAAATGGTCCCAAATGGACATCATGGTAAAAAAGGAAACCTCTAGAGAAAAACACACGATTTTAGTATTTTGAAAGAAAATCTATGACCATTAGGTTTTCTACACTGGCATGTGGAAACTTTTAGGAACAACTTTTTTTTACTTAGGTGGTACCTATAATTCTCCCCCACAAAGTGAAACCTTTGGAATATTTGATCTAGGTTAAACTTTCCCCTTGCTTTACTTCCTATAGGTGAGAGTTTCTTTATTGCTCTTCTAGCTAAACATGAATGTGCACATAAGATTAAGAAACTTTAATAAAAAAACACCACTTGTTGCATGCATGTTTCCACTCCCATATGTGATGAAGCATATCTCAACATAAAACTTTCAAAATCATTTCTCATCAACCTTGTGCAAATAGAATCAAGAGGTCCCCCATGACTATTTCATTTTTGTTCTTAGGAAAAAAGTATGAAAAATTGGAGAATTCTCCAAGTGGGGGGCACAGAGATAGTAGAATCACCCATCCTATGATGGATTCAAAGAATTGAAACCCCAACAAGGATAATGTTTTCACTATTTTCAAGAAGAGAAAAAGAAAAGGGATAATAGTGCTAGAGGGCTTCTTGATAACTTGAAAACTTCAAAAAAAGAAATGCAATAGATCTTGTGACCAAATAGAAAAACGTCTAGACAACATATGAATGGGGAAAAGTGGGATAAGAAGAAGTTTTAGAATATCCTCAAAAAGAAATGAAAATGAACATTACTTGATTTAGTGTTGGGGGCTTAATAAATCTAGGTAGCCTTGCATTATTAGCATTTGGCTGAAAAGACAAGAACAAGGAAAATGGCATCCATTCTAGATAGATTCCCCTCTGAATGAAATTAACACTAGTAGATATAGCTATGACTTCATT
Source organism: Ceratopteris richardii (assembly GCA_020310875.1). NCBI lineage: Eukaryota > Viridiplantae > Streptophyta > Polypodiopsida > Polypodiales > Pteridaceae > Ceratopteris > Ceratopteris richardii. The sequence goes on from CM035419.1 coordinate 181,421,861, forward strand.
TAGGAATGACCTTCCACTATGTGTATCTATGCCCCTAAGTCTTCAGTGGAAACAAGAATGCTCCAAACCCAATAATCTTACCTAAAGAACCTCTCATGATCCATGCCTACATGAAGACATAAGGAGTTCCTACATCCTTGCCTCACAACCTTAAGAATAATCTCTGCTCTCTATAAATAATTTCTTTTATTTCTAGGTGTACCATCCTACTCTACATGCCCAATTTCACATCTTAAGTGCCCTTAACCAATACTAAATGGTCGATTTATAATATATACCTTCAATAGATAAGTAAATGTATGGATAGATATATAAATAGATAGATAGATAGATAGATAGATAGATAGATAGATAGACATATAGATAGAAACATAGATAGATATATAGATAAATAGATAGATAGATAGATACATAGATACATAGATACAGAGATAGATAGATAGATAGATAGATAGATAGATAGATAGATAGATAGATAGATAGATAGATAGATAGATAGATAGATAGATAGATAGATAGATAGATAGATAGATAGATAGATAGATAGATAGATAGATAGATAGATAGATAGATAGATAGATAGATAGATAGATAGATAGATAGATAGATAGATAGATAGATAGATAGATAGATAGATAGATAGATAGATAGATAGATAGATACATAGATAGATAGATAGATAGATACATAGATAGATAGATAGATAGATAGATAGATAGATAGATAGATAGATAGATAGATAGATAGATAGATAGATAGATAGATAGATAGATAGATAGATAGATAGATAGATAGATAGATAGATAGATAGATAGATAGATAGATAGATAGATAGATAGATAGATAGATAGATAGATAGATAGATATATACATAGATAGATAGATAGATAGATAGATAGATAGATAGATAGATAGATAGATACACAGATAGATAGATAGATACACAGATAGATAGATAGATAGATAGATAGATAGATAGATAGATAGATAGATAGATAGATAGATAGATAGATAGATAGATAGATAGATAGATAGATAGATAGATAGATAGATAGATAGATAGATAGATAGATAGATAGATAGATACACAGATAGATACACAGATGTTGGAGCAAACCAATCACAAATTGGTGATTATACAGATCTTGGAGAATGCTTATGGTCAGAATGAAGCAAAGAAAGACACTTGTAAAGTGAAGAAGAATTCAGGATGATGTCTTGTACACATATGTACATATAAGTGAAGAATCTTGTAAGCTAAATATAGTTAAACCCTTAGGATGATAAGGAGTAGAGTCATAGACGCGAGATGAGTCTAAAGTCGTGTATATATAAGATAATTATGACAAGAAATGTATGAGAGAAAGTAATAGAGTCATTTTGTAGATGACAATTTTCAGGAAGATGTGTAGAGAGTTTTTTCCCAGAAAATAGCGACGGGTCTTTCTCTGAGTGCTCTCTGTCTGATCATGTGGATCAGAAATCCTTTTGTACACATCTAATTGAGAAGCTAATGAAGCTATGTCTAGAGTTTCAGAATCTAATTCCTCTCCTACTGTGAGAATGATCATTAGGAACATTCATATGTAGAATGTGAGAACTGAAGCCTGAAAGTAGCGCACTTTTCCGTCTCAGTATTTTGATCAGATCTGAGTGTATACTGTAAAGTTTTTGATGAGTGAGCACTTAAAATTTAAGTTAGAAGATAAGGAAGCTATGGCTAAAAGCATTTAGCAAAACGGGTTTCAGATTGGGAGAAATCAAGTTAAGAAGTTGGCTATGTCAAAGGCGCAACTTCTGAGAGTCATTTTCTGACATGTATTTGATCTTAATGATCAAATTAAACTTTTGGTGATTAGTTTTGAGAACTAATGACTAGTATGATTGCGCAAAGGTATTGCTAATACTTGTGCATCATTTACTTGAAGAAATTTGAAGATTTTTGCAGGTAAAGAAGTTGATATCTGAAGCAAACTTTCTGAAGTTGACACTTCTTCACTCAGAGAAGTGTTGCTTGAAGTTTTGGTAAAGAAGAACATTGTTTGTGTAAAGTTTGGTTTATAACTGACATAGAAGTGTTCTTAAGTCAGTATAGATCAAACCTTTGGAGATTAAGAGGTCTCCAACAGTGGTATCAGAGCTAAAGGTGAAGTACAAGAGAAGAAAAGATAATTGAAGTTCCGACTGGTGCAGATATTGAAGATCTTCCAAATCAAAGGAGGACAAGGACAAATTATTGAAGATAACTTGCAGAAGTTCATAGTACAAGTTCGAAAGAATCAAGAAGGACAAAGACTATATCAAAGGTACACTTTCTCCTCATAAACCATAGTAATTGCAGATACAGAAAGTCAAGGATGGGAGAAAGCTTGCAGATTGATAAGCTAGATAGGGAGAACTATCCAGCATGGTCCATGAGGATGGAAGCACACCTCATGAGCAAAGACCTTATAGCATTTATTACAGGAGATGAAGAAAAACCTGAATTTGCAGATCCTAGTATTCCTACTAGGGAAGAGCTTGCAATGTTGAAGACTTGGATGAGAAAGGATGCTCAAGCAAGGAGTATCATCTACATGGCTGTAAATGATTATCTTCTACCTCACATCAGAGGTTTGGAAAGTGCTACAGATGTTTGGAATGCCTTGGAAGAGCATTTCCAAAATACAACTAAGTCTAGGAAGTCCTCACTATGGGCTGAGTTCACAACCTTCAAGAAGAAGAGCTCACAATCAATTTCAGATTATGTGGCAAGGATGAAGGATATTGCAGATAGCTTGGGAGCAGTGGATGAAGACATTGAAGAGGAAAAGTTGGTAAGACAAATACTTACAGGTCTGAGAGGAGATGAGAAGTGGAAGCCTTTCATATTGTCCATAGAGTTGTCACTTGATCACTTTACTCCTGATCTTAATCAATTGCTAGGACACATGCTAACCTTTGAGCAGGATCTTAAAGGAGACAATGATAGAAGTACAAGTCAAGCTATGTACTCCAAGGACAAGAAAAAGAATGGCAAGGGAAAGCAATCGAATGATGATGAAGGGAATTCAAATCAAGCTAACTTCACAAAAGGGAAGATGAACTTCAGAGGTAAAGGAAGAGGAGGTAAGAACAAAGATAATGCTAAAGCTTGTTGGATTTGTGGCAGAACAAATCATTTGGCAAATGATTGTTGGTATAACAATCAAAATGGTGGAAGCAATAATCAGAATTATAATCAAAGAGGTAGAGGAGGCAGAAACCAAAGAGGCAATTTCAGAGGAAGAGGTGGTAGGACATCATATGGTAGAGGAGGTGGAAGAAACTTCCAATCTCAGTCCTACAACAACAATTATTACAATTATGCATCAGATCAGAAGGATGACATGACTCTTATCTTGAATGCAACTCATGAATCAATGGGAGAAGATCAAAGAGTGTTTTATATTGACTCAGGGTGTAGCAATCATCTGAGTGGGAATCTATCCTTGATGACTGATATGGAAGCAAGGGTGAATGGACATACAGTCCAAACAGGTGACAATACCAAACATAAAGTGGAGAGCATTGGATCAGTGAAGACAAAGAGTGGAAGTACACTTCTGAGCAAGGTACTTTATGTTCCTACTATTCCTAAAAATTTGATAAGTGTAGGGCAAATTGTGGAGAAAGGATATGAGGTAAGATTCACAAATGATGGTGTCTATGTACAAGATCCAAATCAGGGATATAGAAACATAATTGCAGGGAAAAAGGAAGGAAGATTGTTCACTCTCAAAGTCCAAGGTAATGTGGGACATGCATTATTTACCTATGGAAGTCAAAAGGTATCTGAATTAGACCTATGGCATAAAAGGCTAGGTCATTTCAATGAGAGAGCTATAAAGGAAATGTCAAAGAATCAGGTGGTGCTTGGATTGCCAAATATTGAAGGGCAACATATGGTGTACAAGTGTGAAGCTTGTCAATTAGGTAAAGCACATAAGAGTTCTTATAACAAATCAGGGTACAAGCATTCAAATATGCTTGAATTGGTTCATACAGATGTATGGGGTCCCTCAAGGGACTATAGCATAAATGGATCCAGATATTATGTGTTGTTTGTTGATGATGCAACCAGGTGGATTACTTTGTATGTAATCAAGGATAAATCAGAAGTTTTCAAGACATTCAAACATTTTCATGCTTATGCAGAAAGGATCACAGGGCAAAAGCTCAAGAGGTTGAGATCAGATGGAGGGGGAGAGTATTTCTCTAAAGAGTTTGATGATTATTTGTGGAATGCAGGTATCAAAAGAGAAGTAACTTGCAGGTACTCTCCTCAACAGAATGGAGTAGCAGAAAGGAGGAATAGGACTCTTGTAGAGTTTGCAAGAGCCATGATGAAGGAAAAGAATTGTCCAAATTACTTATGGGCAGAAGCCATTAACACTGCAACATACCTTGTGAATAGGTTGCCTTGCAAAGCTTTGGAAGGAGGAACTCCTTATGAAGCATGGTGGGGTAAGAAACCTACCCTTGATCATTGAAAGGTTTTTGGATGTATTGCATATGCCTATGTTCCTTCACAATTAAGACATAAGCTAGAACCAAAAGCAAAAAAGTATGTGTTTATTGGATATGATGATAGACAGATGGGTTACAGGTTGTGGAATCCATCCACAAAGCAATTTCTTGTTACCAAAGATGTGACATTTGATGAGCAAAACACATGGTATACAGGATCAACAAATGATTTTGCAGGTATTGAAGAAATACAAAGAAAAGGAAAGGCAAAGGTAAAAGTGTGTGAAGAAATTGTTGATGAAATTGAATCAAGAAGTAGATTGCAGGATCATGTAGAAGAAGGGCCAAGATTTGATCCAGATTCAAATGAGGCTGAAACTTCAAGAAGTGCAGAAATCAGAAGATCTACAAGGGAAAGGAAAGAACCTATAAGGTATAGTTATGATACATCTTTCCTAACAACAAAAGATTATGCCTACA
>CM035419.1:181468265-181548265 GCA_020310875.1 Ceratopteris richardii
AGTGCCACATGGGAGCATGTTAGCACCCTTCAGAGACGGTTTCCCAATTTTAGACTACCTTCCCAAGAGTCTTCTTAAGGGGAAGGATATGGGGGAACAACACGAAGATATGACCATGTATTGTCATACATGGGGATATAGTGGGAGTACCACCCTATTGATTTTCAGACCTTCCAATACCATTTTTGAGGACAAAAATGGAGTTAAGGGGAAGGAAATGTTATGAAGGGAGTCCATATAGAAGAGATGGTATGAATCATCTCTTAGGACTCCACTAGAAGGGCACACACATGAGTGCCATGTGGCACTCATGTGAGATGCCACATTAGTCACTCCTAATTAGGGAGGACACTGGAATCAAAGGGGCATCGGGTACGCGGCTAGGCGGAATAGTCAATATCAAACTCCATGTTCTTGAGAGTTGTGAGAAGTACATGAAGCATGAAAAATGAAGGGGCATCATTGAGAGGCTTCAACAAAATTCAACATGTTTATTAAGACAAATGAAAGGAGCTAGGAGGGTGGAAGTTTAATGCACACATCTAAAAATCAAGGTCAATGGACTCTCTCAAGAAAAAGTTCAAATAAGTCAAAGTGTCCAAGTGCTTATAGATTTGAAATGAACCACTTAAAAAAAGGGAAAATTTTGTAAAAAACAAATTTTCTTAGACTAGGAAGCCATATTTATGGAAAAGTAATCAAATTTCTAATCCCTAGAGTTGATGTAAACTAGCCATATATTATTGCGTATAGCTCAATGAGAGTTCATTTTGTAAACACTTCTGCTCATTTTATTAAGAAGCTTTCTTGAAATTCTGCTTTTTGTCTTCTCCCTCACTTTTCTCTTCACTCTTGCATCTTTCTTGTCATATTTAGTGAGATTTGAGTCTCCAAAGATGTTATACAAGCATGCAGGGATCTTCCTACACTATTGGAGAAATATACAGGTAAGGAGCATCACAACAAGGTAAGTAATCTTGGAGTACACAAGTTCGACAACATTTGAATTCCAAGATTAATCACCTCTTTTCTCTAGATTGATGTTTGCTAGTTTATCTTTTGGTCTCCATACCCTCAACTAGGTAAGGTAATCAAATTGACAATTAGCTCTTGTCGATTCACCCACTTGAAGTTGGCATTGAAGAAGCCTCTTCCATCCATGTGAATCTACATGCCACAAAAACTTGGTGTCATTGTAAAGGACCTCTACCTTTCTCAACGAGGTAGATAATTGACGCTCTTGATGAAAATTTTATGTTTTTAGGTTTGCACAGGGCTTGCACAGCCACGAAAACTCTCTTTGGTGAGTAAATTATAACCTTTTCTATAAAATCTTCCATTTTCTCATTCATAAAAAAAAAGTGTATGGAGCTCAAAGGAGGCTTTTTTTGGTGTGGAAATGAGAAGTTGATGATCCAAAACACTTTTCTAGCTTCATATGTCAAATATATCATTCAAAAAGCTGACATTCCCTAGTGGTAAGTGTGTAAGGATTGACATTTTGTTTGAAACTTTGTGTGGGAAAGACATTTTAGTGAGAGAAGAGAGTGAAAAAACTTATCAAGCTTAATGCGTGCAAATTGAGGCACCAAATTGCATGGCATAATTTTGTAACAAAAATTTTGATGAGACTAGGAAAACTAATTTTGCATAATTTGCTTAATTTTGTAATCCTCGAGAGCCGGGGAACCAATGCATATTCTCAGGGATCTTGGTAGAAGCTTAGGAGCCCAATGGCTAGTAGAAATAGTATAACTATATCTAGAAGACTATTCTTAATTAGCTTGGACATTTTGATGTACATCAACTCTATCTTTTTGTATATAGCTCAATAAGAGCTCATTTTATGAATACTTTGCTCGTTCTAACAAAGAACTCACTTGAAATTATTTCTCTTGCTTTCTTCCTCAATTTTCTCTTCAAAATTCCATCTTTCATGTCATCTTTGCTCCGATTCGAATGTCCCAAGATGTTGTATAGGCATGAATGACTCTTTCCATGGTGTGAGAGGCATCATGTGCACATAAGGAGTGTCGAACAAAGATAAACTCTATCTGTGTAGGTACACCATAACATATTTTCTTTGCGCAAGTGTGCTTGCTTGGAGTAATTCTTACTGAGTTAGATAGTAACTTTGATCTTATTGGAATGATGTGCAAAACGGGATGGGGAGATCTCTTATTTATTTTGAGAGATTTGTAGATGGGAATTCAATAGTCTATGTATTGCACAATTGCTCACTTCCTTCTCTAGATTGATATTCACTGATTTATCTTTTGGTCTTCATGCCCCCACCAGATAAGGTACTCAATTTGAAAACAAGATCTTTTCAATTCACCCACTTGAAGCCTGAATTGGAGAATATTTTGCCATCCATGAAGGTCTGCACATGACAACGTGCATCTTGCACCTTTATCCCTGATGTCTTTTTTGATGCCTTTTGTTCATGGATGAACATTGCTAAATTTAATCTTATTAATGTTAGCGTGGACGATTTTAATGTATTGCCTTGAGATAGTATATGTTTCCAAAAGAGGAATATTTTTTCCATCTCAATTATCTTTTTCATAGAAGTTAGTTTTTTGGTAAAAAAATATATGGCTTTTATATAAGGTGATTCTTAATGAAGCTTGATGGAGGGCACATGAGTAGCCATTTTATTTTAGGCTATTTTATTACCTAGAGGATATTGTAGCCATATAATATGTATTATACTCCCTTCTAATACTAGATGGATTGATCTAGGCATCCAAATATCTTGTGTCTCGAAGAATTTTTGTGGTAGAAGCAATTGTTGTGTCCTTTTGTTAGTTGAGCATGGAATTTGGTGAACTAAACCCACAAGAATGGAGGACTTGAGTTTTTTTATCTTATAACTCATCATGCATTCATGTCATTGCATATAGATTGTCAATCTTATATTCTTCTTAACTATAAACTATACTTATGCAAATGTTAACTGAGGTTAGTATTGTGTATTTTAAAGGTAAGTAGGATAGTTGGACAAAGATATTTTCTCACATCTCTTTGAATTTAGAATCTTCCTCTAGTGTCCAATCATGGAAGATATTATTACCTTTGGTTCATTGGAATGGTTGAAATACTTGTTCTTTTAGTTACCCTTTTTGTCCCTTTTGCATATGCATCTTCTTGTTCATTCCCTTTTTCTTTCCATGGTCATGTGAAATGAGGCAATTCTTGTAGGGAGTTAGACTCGAAGTCTAACCATTCATTAGACTGGTCCTCCTCTTGTTCTCCATAAATAGAAGGAATATATTGTGGGAATTGTTCATGTAAGTTATCCACAAGTTCAATGGGAGGAGGATTTTCGCTTTCTTTTGGTTCAATGTACATTAGTTTCATTGAGAAAAAGCATCACTAACTTGAGTTATTATTTTGATCATGATGGGCACTGTATTCTTTTCCCTATGTCTTGATGATGTTATCATGTTCGTGCTCATTATTGGCATTCTTGGTTCCTACTACATAGTTAGTATGTGGATATGATTCTTCCATTCACATCTGTACATTCATCTAGAAATACATATAACTATTTTTGAGGCTATCAAAGGGCTTGTATTAGCATGGATATATAATTTTTTGGAACACACATCTTCCATTGCACTTCCTTTTCTTTTTTGTGGAATGTATTTGATTGCATAGGTGAACTTACGAGTTGGTACTCCTTTCTTGGAGTACCTTTTCCTTATCTACACTTTGCTGACGTGTGAGAGACCACATGCCATGTTTTTTGGGATTTTCATTACACTAAAATGCTAGTGGCATGATGTTCTGCTCTATGTTGCTTCAAAAACTCACACCTCTTGCCGTTTTATGACTTTTGTTATGTAACATAGCATATAAGATACTACCCTCCTAGATTCTATGGTTTATGCAAAAATATAGAAACCCTCATTTTTAAGAACCAAACTTTGTTCTATGTTATTTCATTTTCCCTTCTCCTTGAGCATATTTTCTTGATTGCACCTATCTTGTTATTTTACATACACTCCTTACAACTCATAGTTCATACTATTTTTCAATTTCAACTTCAACATTTTGAATTTTTTCCCCTCTAGGACATGTGCCTTTGTATGTATATGTATATATATATATATATATATATATATATATATATATATATATATATATATATATATATATATATATATATATATATATATATATATATATACATACATACATACATATGTGTGTGTTTCACATATGGGTTATTAAAACAAGTTATGGATGTACGAAAGTACATTTCTCCTACGGAATCAAATTCTAGGGAAACTTGATTACTTGATGATGAATTATAAAGTCGAGAGTATGTCAAATAAATGATAGATGGATGTATAAAAGTACACTTCTTCTACGGAATAAAATTCTAGGGTAAGTTGATAACTTGACGATGAATTATAAAGTCGAGTGTATGCCAAATAACATGATAGATGCAGGCTAGGGAAGTTGCTTATAGAAAGTACATACATATACAAACGACGACACAGAGAGTGTCTGATCTTAGAAAAGGGTATTTCTTTAATGTTAGGATGGAAAGTAATAGTAGTGTTAGAAGTACATGTAAGGTATAATGTTCGTCAAGAACGCAGAGATAGCTTACTCGAGAGTGTTATTAGGGACAGAAAAGTAGAACTTTACTATGCAACGGGATTGACAGAGAACTTGATGTTTGTCTTCGAGTAACGTCAGAGAAGGTCAGCGAGGCTCTCCTGGAGATTGTCATCAAAGAAGTTTAATTCTATGCATTTGAACGAAGAGAGACGTAAGACGTAAGATGAATGCATATTCAATTATTTAACTATTAGTTACAAAGATGCATTCATGTGTGTATATGTCCGTAAGTATGTACGTATACATGTGTGTATGTACATATGATTGTCTGTATGCATGTTTGTGCACATGCATGTGTTTATGTGTGATGGGAATGATCCTCCTCCCAACCAATGCCTCTCCTCTATACCTCATGGATTTAGGGATTGCATGTGGTAACTTGCCTCTAATCTTTCCAATTGCCTTACCTCATTTGAGTTAAGTTAACCAAGTATCCCAGTCCACTTAAGTTAAAATTGACAAGTGTTCTAGTTTCACTTGAGTTCGCTTGACTTAACTCGAGTGAGAACTTTAAGAAGATTAAACTAGCTAGTATTGATACTGATAATATATTCCTTTTGATCCATGGCATATATAAAGAGTTTGCCGGTGTGAATGTATTGCGATTAATAGTAGTAAGGATTTTTTCCATTTCACTTAAAGTTAAAGGAGTTGTTTGTGCATGTGATAGTATTCCAAATAGGAGGTTCAAGTGAAGCGAAGATACCATGCTCACAGGTAGTATGATTGGTTTTACCATTGTGCGAGCACCAAATATTTGATTCGACAATAGACATAGAATGATCACGAGATGATAGGCCATAACTACATTGTGTAGTAAATGCCCATTCTTCATCTGCACAAAGTTAGGAGATCCAGTATTAGAGGTAAAGGTACCTACAACAGCCACTCCAACCTCTTTATTAACGAGTTTAAGATAGTTCTTGATATAGCAACCATTTTTGTTAATCTAATTTCTTCTCACTTTTATCTTTCTTATTTGATTGTAAAACATGTATAGATTTTCTTTCACTACAAGAAGAGCTAAGTTTACCTTTGCCCTGATGACTAGCAATAAAAGCTTGATTTGCAATACGCATAATGTATGTATTCAGATTAATCCTTGTGAAACAAAACATAAACTAACTCTTTAGATGTTAAGGCATATGGAATGAGGAAGGCCATAAAGAAAAATTGTCACAAGTGAGAAGTTTGGCAAATTTTCATTAGTAGAAATCAATTGCTCCTTCAAATCTTTGATCCTTGTAAGGAAACTATCCATAAAATCACTTTGATTGACGTGCGATTATTTTTAAAGATAAAACAACATGAGCTTCACTTCTTGCCCGATATAAGGTGGCAAGACTATTCCAAGCATTTTCTTTGCATGAGTAAATTTGAGGGATAATTGCATGTGCATTAGACAAATCAATCAAGGCATATGCCATTGCATCTCTCCCATCCCATCAAAGTTTAAACTGTGGTTGGGATTATTGGTGGTGCACATGGCATAGTCGAAATAGGAGTTGTATCCTTGTAGCTTTATGTGTAAATGACAAATATTGATGATGATATGTGACATGTATAATGTGCATTGTCTAACTATTGCACCTTTATATGTGTGTATGTATGTATGTATGTATGTATGTATGTATGTATGTATGTATGTATGTATGTATGTATGTATGTATGTATGTATGTACGTATGCATGCATGTATGTATATATATGTATGTATGTGTGTGTGTATGAATGTTTGTGTTAGACATTGGTCTACAGAGGCCTTTACATGTGTGTGTGGGACAAGGGCTAAGCATAGCCAAGGTCCCTAGTTCGGGGGATATCCTAAGGTACCTAAAGAGTAATGGGAATGAGTGTGCATGATGGTCACATGTCCACACTACAGTATTGTAGATCATTGCTATTTTGGGTGCAAGAAGATATAAAGGATGGGAGGTGAGTTGCACACAACATTCTAATGTCTTCATTTTCAAGCCTTTCTTAAGCATCTTTTAGGATATCCAACACTTGGTATTCAAAGAATCCAAAATATTAGTTTGGGAAGTCTTTTTGTGGGAAAATTTGTTGCCTTTGACTGTTTGTGATGGTCTTCATCTTCGGTAGGAGCCGTTGGAGGCGAGCAGGTGTAGAGAAGAAGTATTCTTCATCAAAAAAGGGCTTTGGAGTCTCCCTTAGAGGAGCTCAAGAGCCCCTCAAGGGAACTCCCGCATGCACAATGCCCAAGGAGGAGGGACATCTTCCCAAAATATCATACGCATGCCCGAAGTTTCTCATAGCTACCTGCACGCTCAGAGAGCTTCCCAAGGCAAGGAGACAAGGACATGCTTTCTCTCTTGCCTTTGGATGAGAGAAGAGGGGATTCAATAGCGCCTATGAGACTTGAGTACAATTTTTTTGGAATCGTCTCATATGGGATAATTGGAGCCTCGCGCGTGCAGTTTGGCTCTAGAACTCCATAGAGGAGGAAAAGATGAAAGCAATTTCTCATCTACCTCCTTGTAGAGGGCATTTCAAGCATACCTACCTTCACTAAATTAATCATGGCTGGTTCAATTCTTGTCTAAATGGAGTGATTCCAAGTCTTATGGATCTTATCTCAAAGAGCTATCCAATGGACACATGGAAGACACATTTGGCCACACGAAACCACGTGCATAGAGCTTCAAAGTTGACTGTTCGTAGTCAAAGAGCTTAATTGGAGGACCTTTTCGATGCAAGGATGATCGGCTTTGACTTGAAGACTCAAGAAGAGTGATCGGTGATCATCTCCTACACATGCACTATCTCTGCAAGTGGATTTCTTTATACCAAAGATATGTATTATTGTAAATACATGCATTTTTACTCTCTTTTGTACATCAATTAGCATTTAGGATAAGCATTGGAATCTCATACATTCATGTATGCTTTGCCGATGCGCTTGTCAATCTCTGCACTTTTGATAAAAATAGGATGGTAGTATAATTTTCTTGTAGGTATGGAGAGGAGTACGTTGATCATTGTACATGGCAAGTAGTGCCCTTTGGGTATTTCGGTTGTTTATTGTGTGCTTGCAAGCATACTTGTGTTTAAGTATGTGTAGAGCACTTAGGTTATTTTTCCAGATTATCATTTTACTATCGAATTATCGAAATTTTTGAAATTTCTATGCACAGTTGTTTGATACATAAGCAAAGAGCATTCTAATAGTACTTATTGATTTGTGACTCTTTTATGCAAAGGCTTGTGATTTTCTAGTTTCCGCTGCCAGTGTTTATATCAGGTGTATATACACACATAAAAACATAAAAACACTTAACAGAAAAGAGAAAACATACAAAACATAAAAGAAACTCACACTTTTCTAAACATGGAAGGCATAACCTCATAAGGAAGATAGGCACATGGCTTATCATATAGTAGACACTATAGAAATCATGAGCACTACAATATCCCACTTAGAGATGCTTCAGATTATCTTAGAGCACGCTCGTAGATCTAAGAAAGATAAAGTGATGCTTGAAAGTGAGATCCTAAGGATGGAATTTGAGGCTCTAGGTGAGCATCAGACTCCATAAGTATATGGTGAGGGTGTCCGAGTTAGTTAGAGAGGTTAGATGGAAGCTTAAGGATTTTAAGCCGTCATGATATCATGGCTCCACTAGTGCACGTACTGCTACCTGTTGAGCAATGGCTAAACAAGTGGGAGAAGTGCTTCTGTGTATGCCATATCATGGACGATAGGCATAAGATACAACATGCTACATACAATCTCATGGACATTGCCCACATGTGGTGGCGTAAAATAGAAGAGGATAAGAAAGAGCCCACAACTTGGGAGCGATTTAAGATCTTGTTCTATAATAACTTCATGTCACTAGATGAGAGATCCAAGGCACTTGACACTTGGTTTTTCACCACAAAACTCATTGTTATGAAAATAGTCGTGGTAAGAAAGCCTTTGAAGGTCCTCATTGACATTGATTCCACACATAATGTTATTGGTCCTCGTCTCGTAAGACTGATATACTTAGACATTGTGCAGTCAAAGTATGCCTACATAGTGGAGTTAGCCGACAGGAAGGGCACTGAGAAGTGGGATAGACGAGTAATTAGTCTATCCATCTAGATATAGTCCTATGAAGACATATTGGATTTTAAGATCGCACAAATGGCCCGTTTCGATGTAGTTCTAAGTAAAAGATGGCATGCTAGGAAACGACCAATCATAGACTTTGCTGTTAGTTTGATCACGAGGGGAGGAGACTACTGATTCGTGAAGGGCCAGATCTCCAAGTGATGCGATTGGTGATTGCAACCAAGGTGCTCAAGATTGATTGCAAGTATTGTTGGAAGTGAGGTAGGCCCTTAGGCTCATGTCACAGGTCCATGGTTCCATAGTTCCAGTCATGTACAACATTAATTCCAGCAATCTTCCATATTGACAAAACATGAACATATCACAACTTAATCATACAAATGATGAGATAAAGATAGAGAAAGAATAGACATCATGTGTAAGGTGTTACGTAAGCCAGCGCTTACTCATAGTATCATATATACCAATGTTCAATGTACAATGTGGGAGCATATCTCTCAACCACTCTATGTGATGAGAAATGGATGAATGAGTGAATGTACAATGTAACAAACATATTCAGATGTGTGGGCAGTAATCTGAATATACATGAGATGTGTGACCTTATAGGTTATAGAAGAGTGAATATGAGTGACTGAAAGAGGAAGGATCAGTGTGAAACTGATGGTCAGCAAACCTACATCTAAACTTAGGCTATGGAAGACCCTAAGTTAGATACGTGTGTGAAAAGATGACATACTTATAAAGTAGCATAGAATGCTAACAAGATTGTTGCCGGAAATCCTCAAACTCATGTGAACACACCTTCTTAAACACCTCATAAAATATGCATAAAGCATATAAGTACTGATTCTCTTGTACCTATGCCGAATAGGACTCCTCCTGATATGAACGCCACAGCTTCCATAAACTTCAAGTAGTACCTGTGTGCATAAAGAGAATATGTACCTGAATACTTTAACATAAGATGTGAATCTTATGTTAAACTCCATCTAATGTCTTTGAAGTAGCCAGATATCTTCTTATAGAAGACAATCTTCAACCTAATATCTTCCTGTAGAAGATAATCTTCAAAATCATGTAGATGGTCCCATCCAATGTCTTTGAAGTAGCCAGACATCTTCTTGTAGAAGATAATCTTCAAATACATCATGTAGATGGGTGATCCTCACCATCAAGCTGCTAATAATCAAGTCTTCTTGCCATGAACAAGAGATAACCTCCTCTCCATGAGGTAGAGTGTGAGCACACCCTTCATCTTCTCCAAGAAGAATCACCAAGAAGAACTCCATAGCTGCTCCTCAACATGCTTCAAGTTAGCACCATGGCTGCCCTATGTGCTAGAAGAAACACCACCTCTACTGAGGTCCAAGCTCCAAAGCTTGTGTTGATCCTAGGTGAAGGATGAATACAATGAGCATGAGGCTCTTCTTATATAGTCTGCTTCTACTTTGAAAAGCTCATGAATAAAGCATCCCAAAAAGCACACGATCGCAATAATAAACAAACGCGTTCGCGTTTTGTTCACGAATTGACTACCGTCCACGTTCGCTATTGACTTGTGTAAAGCTGAAAAGCTTTTTATTAAAGTTTTCTCTTACGCTGCCGCCGGCGGGGATTGAACCCGCGCGCCTAGGATGGAAGGATGATTGTTTAACCATGATGCCCACACGCTTTGTTGTTGGAAAATCTACTAAAGAGCGCTATACATACTGTAAACTTCTAGACAAAGTGGACTAATTTGATCATGGATAATGTCCTATATGACATTGTATTCCAACAATCCCCCCTGTAATGTCATATTGGTACAATCTGAACTGAATCTGCAAACTTTATAATCTGCAGATTACCACAAGCTTCAAGCTTGTACTTCTGATACTTCAGAAAAAGTCTTCTTCAAAATTGAAATTGACTTTCCTTCAAAAATCTGAACTTGCTGAATATGAACCATAATACTTGAGAAAATATGCAAACTAGATATCCAATAGTGTTTCCATCAAGCAATCACTGCTTGACAAAAAATATAGCATGAACTGTCTCTGAACCTGCTATCTCCTGTCTTCATAAACCTGAAAACATACACTAGGATCCACAAATTTGTATTTTCCTTCCAAAAAGGTTTCTCAACGTACTTCTGCTGCGTCATGTAAATACACTAAACAAAATCAGGAACTGAATCCTGGAACCTGTGACTGTCAACTCATAACTTAGTGTATTATGAACACTGCTGGTTCATCTCGGACTGTACTCAAGTCAAATCAACTCAACTCAATTGAAATCAACTGAAATATGAGTCAAAAAATCTATGATGTCATCATGTCTTCATCCTTTAAATCATTCATACCTCTTTCCTTCAGAACTTGGTATAAACATATATGTGCGCACTTCTGAAATATACCTTTCTGAAATATCAAGCTCCTCTTCAATAGAATTTTGGAACCTTCTCCAGAACAGGAACTTTCTCCAAACATTCTTCTTCTTCCTTCTTCTTTCAAAGATGGAACATAAAGAGAACCTGACAAAGGAAATATAGGAATACCTGAAATAGGAATACCTGTAGGTATGAATCTGCATTCTTTCACATATGGCTTGAAAATAAGTCTTTATGTTTAATCACCCCCCTGGATGACTTAACACTAGTATCCATTATTCTTCAAATATATCAGACTTTATGAAATGTGGAACGTTTTCCTTCTTTCAATAAATCTGATGTTCAGTGATCAATACCTGTATTTGAAACAAAATCTCTGAACCCTTTTTATTAGCACTGCGCAGTTGCCAATAGCTTCCACTATAAGTCTTCAGCTTTCCATATTGTAGAATAAGGTTAGCTGAACCTAACATAACAAAACCTTGCTGAAAGCTTTATAGGATTCATAACCTTCTGTAACATAACAAGTACCTTCTATCTCTCTGCAAAACAAATCTGATAGAACCTGAATCTTTGACTTACTTCTTCCAATGTTAAGAATCTTTACAAAACAAAGGATAGACAACTGAATCATAAATACTCAAGATAATGATCTCTCCTGTGTAGAATCTGCTGTTATCAAACCCTCATGACTGAATGTTTGATTTGTTACCTGAATGTCTTCAAGTGTCCATGCTTCTCAAAAAGTTGTAAAACTTTTCTTCAAACAAATCCTTCAAGGAATCTGCAATTCCTACTTGAAACATAAGTGGACAAACTTCTCACCTTGAGAACTCCAAAAGCTGCAAGTTGATACTTCATAACTTTCATATTTTACCCGGGTGAAATGTGATAGTACCTGCTTGGTTTTCTTTTGGCTAACTCCACTTTTCAATCAAGTTATAGGATCTAATGGAACACCTTTTTGAATACAAACATGTATCCAAAAAACTAGACAATCATAAAAATTAGATTCTTCAACTGGCTGGTACATCAACAAGTCTGAATTTTCTGAAGTTTCTGGAAATACTGAATATGAGGTAACCTTTTCCAAACATAAAACCTCAATGCAAGTCTTCAACATCTGCTACAAAAAACTCTTTTACCTCAAGAGTTAGATAAAGAAGAAATATACTTCTCTGCAACTTGTCATATACAAAGTAGCTTTGTATTGACACACCAAGAATTCTTTGAGGGAATATATAAGCTGCCTGCTTAAAAGCTTCAACTAAAACATAACTCATACATATATGAGTTAAAACATATATCTGCTGCTTTTCTTTCTCTCAATGCAATTCTTTGTCAAATCTACTAAATCATGACCAAGTGTAATGCAAAACAAGAAACTGCTTCTTCTTTAAACAAGATGTTCTCGTAGACTTGTCTTTGGGTGTAGAGGATAAAATAGGAAAAGTATATGAGAAAAGGAAGCCTTACTTTTCTTTTGGAAATGATGGACTTTCTTCTTCTGCATCTTCCTTCCACCTGATGATGTCAACATTTTCAAATTTCTCTTCCATACCTTTTGTTCTCTTCATCTTGAAGTAGCAAACACTCTTGACTTCTTCGAATGAACTTTTCTCTTCCTCTAGTGCTAAGAGTAAGAGATAAAACAAACATGGTATATAAATGGAAGTGAATATAGAAACATGTTTTACCATCTCCTCATATCTCTGAATCAAAATTCTGCTTCAAATGTCTGAAATGACTAAATCCACCAATCGTTTGTCTGAATGATGAATTACCCTTCTAGAGTTACCTTCTCTAGATACATTTGTACCTTGATATCCAACCAACTTACAACAGAAAATTGGCTGAAAACAAAACTCATCTCATCTCTGCACTTGTCTTCTTAGATGAACTTTCTTGCCATGAAAGAGATCTTTCAAAACTCTCTAGAAAAACCTCTAGATACCTGTTTCGATGTAGCTAATGCTTTAACTTTCAAATGATGAAAGCGTATAAAAGCACTCCTTGAAACCTTCAAATCTCTTCATAACTGCTCTTCTAAGATATGACCTGCAAATGATAATCTGATAGTAGAAAGTGATACCTGTGATTTGATGTTGATCTGATTTCTTCATCTTCTCTAAACCATTGTTCTTCCTTGAATTTGAAGTAGTCTTCTCTTCATCAAGTCTGGGTCTTCAAATAATACTTTTGTAAAGTATTTGCATACTCTTTCCAAAAATATTCGGCTGCTAACAGATCATCAACTTCATACTCCACACTGATGAATACACATGTAACTGAAATGTCTAATTCTCAAATCTCTACTCATCTAGATTAAGTGTGTATGTCAAATGTCAAATATTAGAAGATGCTTTCAAATCATATGTTGTAAATCTGGAATTCTAGGAACCTGAGATATGAATGAGCCTTAATGAATTGATGCCAAAGATCTAAAGTTCTGAAACCAAAACCTTAGTGCTCTGATACCAAATCCCTAAAGCTCTGATACCAAATGTTGGAAGTGAGGTAGGCCCTTAGGCTCATGTCACAGGTCCATGGTTCCATAGTTCCAGTCATGTACAACATTAATTCCAGCAATCTTCCATATTGACAAAACATGAACATATCACAACTTAATCATACAAATGATGAGATAAAGATAGAGAAAGAATAGACATCATGTGTAAGGTGTTACGTAAGCCAGCGCTTACTCATAGTATCATATATACCAATGTTCAATGTACAATGTGGGAGCATATCTCTCAACCACTCTATGTGATGAGAAATGGATGAATGAGTGAATGTACAATGTAACAAACATATTCAGATGTGTGGGCAGTAATCTGAATATACATGAGATGTGTGACCTTATAGGTTATAGAAGAGTGAATATGAGTGACTGAAAGAGGAAGGATCAGTGTGAAACTGATGGTCAGCAAACCTACATCTAAACTTAGGCTATGGAAGACCCTAAGTTAGATACGTGTGTGAAAAGATGACATACTTATAAAGTAGCATAGAATGCTAACAAGATTGTTGCCGGAAATCCTCAAACTCATGTGAACACACCTTCTTAAACACCTCATAAAATATGCATAAAGCATATAAGTACTGATTCTCTTGTACCTATGCCGAATAGGACTCCTCCTGATATGAACGCCACAGCTTCCATAAACTTCAAGTAGTACCTGTGTGCATAAAGAGAATATGTACCTGAATACTTTAACATAAGATGTGAATCTTATGTTAAACTCCATCTAATGTCTTTGAAGTAGCCAGATATCTTCTTATAGAAGACAATCTTCAACCTAATATCTTCCTGTAGAAGATAATCTTCAAAATCATGTAGATGGTCCCATCCAATGTCTTTGAAGTAGCCAGACATCTTCTTGTAGAAGATAATCTTCAAATACATCATGTAGATGGGTGATCCTCACCATCAAGCTGCTAATAATCAAGTCTTCTTGCCATGAACAAGAGATAACCTCCTCTCCATGAGGTAGAGTGTGAGCACACCCTTCATCTTCTCCAAGAAGAATCACCAAGAAGAACTCCATAGCTGCTCCTCAACATGCTTCAAGTTAGCACCATGGCTGCCCTATGTGCTAGAAGAAACACCACCTCTACTGAGGTCCAAGCTCCAAAGCTTGTGTTGATCCTAGGTGAAGGATGAATACAATGAGCATGAGGCTCTTCTTATATAGTCTGCTTCTACTTTGAAAAGCTCATGAATAAAGCATCCCAAAAAGCACACGATCGCAATAATAAACAAACGCGTTCGCGTTTTGTTCACGAATTGACTACCGTCCACGTTCGCTATTGACTTGTGTAAAGCTGAAAAGCTTTTTATTAAAGTTTTCTCTTACGCTGCCGCCGGCGGGGATTGAACCCGCGCGCCTAGGATGGAAGGATGATTGTTTAACCATGATGCCCACACGCTTTGTTGTTGGAAAATCTACTAAAGAGCGCTATACATACTGTAAACTTCTAGACAAAGTGGACTAATTTGATCATGGATAATGTCCTATATGACATTGTATTCCAACAAGTATATCTATTTTTTGTATTTCTTGTATTCATCGAGTGTAGTGATGGATTCATGGAGTATTTTTTTGTATTCATCGAGTGTATTTTTTTGTATTTTTTGTATTTTTTTGTATTCATCGAGTGTAGTGATGGATTTTCAAAGTCAAGGAAGCTCCAATTCAAATTCTCAAGTACTTTACGATAAAGTAAGAACAAAATTCCAGGAGTTGTTTTTAAAAGAGTTACCTTCGGGTTTACCTTATTGCAAGAATATTGAGCACAGAATTGAATTGGTGCCGAGAGTGAGCCCAACCGCTCGACCTTCATTTTGTATGAGTTTGCAAGAAGAAAATGAAGTCCGCAAGGTTGTGGACGAGCACATGGAGAAAGGGCTTATAAGACCCCGATATTCGCCCATTGTAACACCAATTCTTCTAGTGAAGAAGAAAGATGGATCTTATGGGATGTGCGTCGACTAAAGAACACTCAATAAGATTACCATCATAGAAAAAAAAATCGTGCGATTAAAAAAAAAAAAATCGTAAAAATCGTCCCAGCGATTTAAATCGCTGGGGACGATTTTTATTCAAAAAATCGTTCGATTTTTTTTTGCCTTCTAAACTAGGTCGACGTCGAATTTTGCCTTTTCGATCGATGTTCAGCCTCCGGCTTGCCGCTTGCGCTCCCATTTGAGAGAGAGAGAGAGAGAGAGAGAGAGAGAGAGAGAGAGAGAGAGAGAGAGAGAGAGAGAGAGAGAGAGAGAGAGAGAGAGAGAGAGAGAGAGAGAGAGAGAGAGAGAGAGAGAGAGAGAGAGAGAGAGAGAGAGAGAGAGAGAGAGAGAGAGAGAGAGAGAGAGAGAGAGAGAGACCCACCCTTCACCCTTGAAAGTTGAGAGAGCACTTCATTTTCAGCTTGTGGCCTCCTTCAAAGTTCACTCTTGAGTCTTGAATTATGAGCTTTAGCCTTTATCATCATGGGAAGGACTCCTAATGTTATTCGAAGCCATGTGAAAGAGCTTGGCAAGAATACATGGCAATGCAAATATTGCATGGGAGTTTACACAGGCACTGCATCTGGCATCAAAGCTCATCTCCTTGGCTTTAAAGGTGGAGGCATTGGAAAATGCACTTCTCTTCTTCCAAGGATTGTTGAGGAGCTAACAACTCAGCTTCGATTGAGCGAAGGGGTAGGTAAGATGCCAATTGGTTCATCTTCATTGTCACATAGCAATGAAGAGCAAACCCAAACCAATCCCATTGATACCAATGATAACGATTATATCCTTAGTTCATCGAAAAGGCCCCGCACTGAAAGCATTAGCTCAGTGAGCATCTCTGAGGATCCTAGACCAAAGATTCCAGAGAGTAATATATTTGCGAAAGGCAGTGTGAGGGCTGGACTACAGAAACAATCAATGAATGAAGCCACCCGAGAAATAACCAAGCTCTTCATTCAATGTGGTATCCCATTCAATGTGGCAAATACACATGCATGGAAGAGGGCCCTGAAAGCTGTGAGTAGGATTGGGTATCCTTGGGAGGGTCCATCAGGACAAGTCTTACGTACTTCTGAGCTCTCCAAACAAAAAACATTAGTTGAGACAGAGATGTTGACATTACGGGGCTCATGGGAAAAGTATGGCTGCTCTATTCTATGTGATGGCTGGTCAGACATGAGGAAGAGAAATGTTTACAACATTCTTGTTTCTTCATGCAAGGGCACAATGTTCTTACGTGCCATACCTGCACATGCACCTGGCACAGTGATTACTGGCCAATTCATATTTTCTCATGTGCAAAAAGCCATTGAGGATGTGGGGAGTGAAAATGTGGTGCAAGTTGTGACTGATAATGGGTCTAACTGTGTGTCCATGGGGCGTATGATTGAGGATATGTATCCCAAAATCAAATGGACACCTTGTGCATCACATAGCTTAGATCTACTCATGGAAGACATAGGGGGCATTCCATGGGTAAGATCCATCCTAGATAAAGCCAAATTCATAGTGAAGTTTGTCACTAGCCGCCCAAAACTCTTAAATATTTTTCGTGCTCACTCCTCCTTAGATTTCCCAAAACCCTCTCTCACCCGTTTTTGTTACATGTACATAGTTGTTGAAAGAGTCTTGAGAGTGAGGAAGGGTTTTTTACGCACATGTGTTGCGGAAGAATGGTATCAATTACCGGAAGTTAGAGCAAGGAATCCTCTCTTCACAAAGTTTTCATCACTCGTCATGGGAGAGGATGATCTTTGGGTGAAGGGAGAGATATTGGTAGCTGCTATCCAGCCTGTATACACTGTGCTCCGCATTACAGATATGGAGGGTAGCACTCTTGGCCTTGTATACGAGTACATCAACCGTATACAAGATTGCATCCAGCGAGTCGATGGACTATGAGAGACAGAGTAAGTTTAATAAGTTTATTGCAATTTGCTACTTATATGATGTATGATGTATCATGTATGATGTATCATGATTCATGTGTGATTGTTGATAATTGCTCAATGCTTATATATGTTTTGTTTTTAATAGAAAGAACGAGTTATGTGATGCTGTCTAGAGACGATGGGATTGGTTTCATAAACCAATCCATGCAGTTGCTCACATTCTTCATCCACTATGGAGAAATGAGGAGCAATGTACAAACGAGATTCTTGAGGATAGCTGGATTGAGTACATCTCGGGATGGACAGGGGGTGATGTAGCCCTCTTGTCTCAGTAGGATGAGAGAGTGCGATTCCGTAGCATGGAGAAGTATTTTGGACAGCCTACAACACGACTACGAGAGAATCAGCTTTCTCCTGTCACATGGTGGGAAAAATATGGAGTTAGTACTCCTTTATTGGTAAGTAACTTTTTAATAAATATTTCATTTCATTATCAAATAATCAAATATAAATTCTAATTAATTTGACTATGTGCAAATCACATAGAAAACTTGCCTTGCGAATACTTTCGCAAGATTGTAGTACAGGACCTGCAGAGAGAAATTGGAGCACATGGGCTTTATTCCATACAAAAAAGAGGAATAGATTGAGTCCAACACAACTTGAGAAGTTAGTGTATTGCCAGTGCAATCTCAAGTTGGAAACAAAAGGAAGACCTAAAATCATAACCTATAATATAATCATCATAACCTATCAAAAAATCGGAAGCAAATTTTAAATTCAAAATTCAAAAAAAACTCCCTCCAAAACTTGCCCGATCGGCTTCCGACCCCACACACCTCCTGTCACCGCGTTCCGTCCCCGGGACGCATATCTTGTATCAAAGATGGCAACCGGGACGTCCCCCGTCCCCATATGGCGTCCCCACATTTTTTTGATCGAGGACGGCGTCCCGGCGTCCCTAGGACCCGGGGACGCGTCCCCATGTTACTTTGGTGGTGGGACATCTAGTGTTCGTGATATTGGTGGCCCTATGACTTCTACAGAGCATGCACATGATTGGGAGGAGTTATCAGCCTCGTCTTCTAGTGGAGATGATCTTGGGCCCGACGCTAGAGCACTAGCAGCTTAGTTTGGACATTCAGAGTTGGATAGTACATCATCATGGGCTAGTACATTTGATGAGGATCCCATAGACGATGACTCCATGGATGACATTGAGGAGTCATGAGTCATGACTCATGATTCATCTTAGATTATAGTCTGGACTTTGGAGTCTGGACTCTGGACTCTGTGATAGTGATCACATCTGTCATCATCACTCTATGCTTTTTTGTATGACATTTCCATTTGCTATGAGGTTTTTGTGCCATTGGCTATTGACACTCATGTTGATGTACATCTTTTACTTTTCATCATTCATGTAATGAAATGTCATTGATCACTATCTCATTTATGATGTAAATTGCAATGTGGATATGATGTTCATGATTTATCATTCAATGTTTAAGTTCTATGATGTATCATGTATGGAAGCTCATCGATGTAAATTGTAATGATGTAATGGGGACTTGGGAGGGGTTCTAACTTCTATAGTAGGTATTTTATGTGTTTTTGACACTAAAATGTATACATGAGTCAATAGGGATTGTGCATACCTCAAATATAAAAAAAAAATAAAAATCTCTCTTGATGAATAAAAACCTTGATTTTTATTTTTATTTTTTAAAACCTCTACGATTTAAAAGATTTAAATGCCGATCTAAATCTACGATTTAAATCTCTACTTTGTACTATGATTGCCATCAGGCATAGATGCCCCATGTCCAGGATAGGTGATCTTCTTGATGCTCTAGGGGGAGCAATTGTACATAGCAAAATAGATTGAAGAGTGGCTACTAGCATATTAGAGTTAGAGAGAAGGATGTATATAAAATAGCTTTCAGGACTCGGTTTGGGCATTATGAGTATTTAGTTATGCCATTTGGTTTGACCAATGTACCTATTACTTTAGGTTTGTACATGAGCATGATAGTCATTTAAGCTTGGTGTTAAATAAATTAAAGGAAAATCAATTGTTTGTAAATCTAGATAAGACTAAGTTGTTTCTTTCAAAGATAAGAGTATCTAGGGCATGTAGTATCTGTCAATGGAGTCAAGATGGATCCGAAGAAGATCTCAGTTATATTAGCATAATCAACTCCTCAAGATGAGGGGAAGCTTCGGCATTTCTAGGACTTTTTGTTTTTTTTATCGAAAATTCATTTCATCTTATTTGTCGGCAGTAGCATCTATGAAGAATTTGCTTCAAGACGAAGTACTTTTTGCATGGAAGAAAGAGCAACAAGACAATTTTGATACTCAGAAGCAAGCGGTTTTAGAGGCTTGAGTTCTCAAAGTGATGGATCCATAGAAGCCATTTGAGTTTGAGACAGATGTTAGTGGCATAGCCATAGGGGCAGTTTTGAGCCAAGATGGAAGGCCAATAGCTTTTGAGAGTAAAAAGCTAAGTAGTGCACAATGCAATTGGCGAGTGCATGAACAGGAATTGTATGTAGTGGTGCATTCTCTTAAAGTCTGGAGACACTATCGTTATGATGGAGACTTTAAGGTGTACACAAATCACCATACATTGAAGTATTTTTGTAGTTAGCAAGATCTTCGAGGCAGACATGCTCGTTGGGTTGAGCTCATGCAAGAGTTCACATGGAAATCTTGTATAGAGGAGGCAAAAGAGAATACTGTAGCTGATGGGTTATCGACATCCATAGTTTCAGATAGGGATGTTAGATTCATAGGACACTTTTGGAAGTTATGTCTTTGACAATCTGAAAATGTTATTGAAAATGAGTAGTGGTGACCATCCAATGTCCATAGAGAAATGGTTAGATCGAGAGGTCAATCAGATTTTAGAGTACATGTTGAGTGCATATGTGTCTTAGAGGAAGATAGATTGGGATAGATATTTTCCATTAGTAGAGGTTGCTTATAATAATAGACCACATAAAGTGACTGGAATGTCTCCTTTTGAGATGAATTATGGCTTGAATCCGAGTGCTCCCAATACCATAGGAATGCAAAGAACTGTCTTAGTGCCATAGTAAAATAAGAGATTTAAATCGAGATTCAAATTGTTTAAATCGTAGATGTTTATAAAATCCGAAACAAAAATCGGGGTTTTTAATCATTTTGAGAGATTTTTATTTTTTGAAACATAAAGCTATGTACAAGTGCATATTTAGTACCTTTTTGATATACGTGACATAAAGAACATATAAAATCACCTAATAATCTATTTAGTATTATGTATACACAGTACCATGAAAACTTTTCCTATTCTTGACTCTTGAGTCTTAACATTCAATATTCATTCTAAGTTCTTAGTTCTAACATGATACGTTTGAATGATTCAAAAATTTAAGCCCACATTTATTCCACATTACTATCAAAACTCAACTTCCAAGTTTTAACATTCAACTACATTAGTGATCAATCAAAAAATAGAATTGATTATATAGAAGTGACAGATTAAAATGCATTTTAAATAAAGGAGTAAAGACAAAAATGTAAACAATGAACAAACATGATACATGAAAGTGAACAGTGGAACTATGAACATAATCAACTACCAATCAGTCAATGACATAAAAATCGAAAAACCTGAATAAAAATCGAGAAAAAGCTTGAAAAAAATCTGAATAAAAAGAGAAAAAAACCTGAATAAAAATTGATGATCTATTTATACTATGCCTAGTGCGTTGGAGCTCTTAGCAACTCTCCAAATTTAGAAATAGCAAAAGCCAAGATGTAGCAAGCAGCTCGAGATAGTTTTTCTTCAAGTCTGAGCTATATCAACTTCTCTCACCTACAAAAGATGTAAGAATGTCATTCTTCACACCACTCTCTCTCTCTCTCTCTCTCTTTCTCTCTCTCTCTCTCTCTCACCCATTGAGCATATAGAGTGCATACCCATAGCACCCCACACCCTTGATGCCAGCTACTATCCCTCCTTTTATACCTGGCCGATTTTGGCCTCTAATAGACGTTAAAAAGTCTTTCTTTCTTTCTTTCTCTCTCTCCCTTTTCTCCTTTCCCCCCCTCCCCCAGTTCACCCCCTCTATCCTTTTTTCCCCTATCTCTATCTATTTTCTTTTTTCTTTTCATATTCTCTTCTTTTCTTTTTTTGGCCCCTTTGAACTAAAAAGTAAATAGAGAAGGAAATGGATTTTCTCTTTTATGAGAACAATTGAGATCAATTCATGTAACAATATCCTATCATTGGATTCATCTTAGCTTGAATTTAGGTGATTGAGGTCTACTCTTTTGCATTCTTGCACTTTTGCTAAACAATTTGTAAGCTCAAGGGAGTCATGTATGAGTTAGGTAGGATTAAAGCTATAAGGTTATTGATCTTTCTTTTGAGAAAGAAAGGATGTACTTATTGAACATGCATATAATTATACGACTTTGGATGGAAGACATCATTTCGAGTTTTATAGTAAGGGGCTTAGTTTGGCCCCTATTAGTTTTCTTGATTTGTGTGTTTTTATCTTATTCTTCTATTAACTCATGGTGCAATTGTAGTGGATTGTCTTTATCTATACCTATTCTTCTCATGGTTTATTGAGCATAGAATGTGTGTTTATTGAACGTGAGTTTTGCTTGATTTGAATGTTTTTGTCTTATTCTCCTATCAACTCATGGTGCAATCATAGTAGATATTGTCATGAATTTCATGGTGCAATTGATTTGAATGTTCTCGTCTTATTCTCCTATCAACTCATAGTGCAATTATAGTAGATATTCATGGACCATACCTATTCTCTCATGGTTTATTGAGCGCACATTCAATTTTTTGAGCATCAAGTAAACTATCTGGGGCTAGAAATTGTTACATTCCTCTTCTTTTTTATTTCATTCTTTCATTGTGAATTCAATGTGAGCTTAAAAGTTAAAAGCCTTATGCTCATGCATTTCTTGCTTTTAACATGATTGTAGGATGGTTGGCCAACATGGGCGAAGACTTGCTTATGAAATCATTTGCAATCAGTTCGGTGAATTAGTTGGGGTAAGCAACCAATCTACCATTTACTATGTGTATTGATTTCTATCAGTAATAATTAAAAGAAAATGAACGGTATTCTCTCTTGAATGCGAAAAAACCTACTCCAGCATCCATACATATATACACATACGTACTCTTCAAACACAAATACATAGATATGTACACATGATCAAACACATGTACACATGAACGAGCACGTGTGCACACACACATGCATGTACATGCACAGATACCCACACACATAGATACAAGTATAAATGCATACACGTACACAAACAAATACGCATATGCCTATACATATTTATGTACAATTACAGATACACATATGCATATTGTCATGTCAGATGCACATCAGAGCAGATCAGTTTGTGCACTATTGGAGCTGAGGTAAGGTTCAATGAAGCTCATCTGGTCCTCCTTGGTTCCATCTGGTTTGTCAGGTAGATAAGCTTAAAAAAGGGAAGGAAAAAAAAAAAACCTTTGATGAAATGAGACAAGTGGGAACTTAACAAAAGGATTAAGGTTGATTAAGATAGATGATTAGTTGATTAGGTTCAATGAATCTAATGAATTGATCGCATGCTTGAGATTTATTGAATGGCTGAACCATGATTGAGTAGGACTTACCTCATTGATTGTGTTATGATCTCGAAATTTCAAGGTATATGTTTTTCAACTTCTGAGATCAGATATGTTGCACAAAGAGGAGAAACAAAAGTTTTACAGGCCAATTTCTTTTTGTTTTTATGATGATAATGTTGAGAAATGGAAATCGGATGGCGACAACAAATTCCTGAATTGATTTTCATGGAAATAGAATAAAAATAGAATTCGAATTGATGATGTCAAGAATGAAGAGAACAATCTGATGGTACTCAAGAATCTTTTGATTTTATTGAATGAGAACAAGAGCAATGAGAATGGATGGTAATGTATAGAAACTTTTCAGTTTATCACTGATGATGGAAATCCATTATGAAAGCAAAAGATTGCGCTAAATGCAAAGAAAAATTGATTGATCCGTGCCAGTTTCTATTATCTGCAAACAAGCAAGTCCTCATGAAACCAACATCAAAAGAAGCTGCTTATCAGCTGGAAAAATATAAGGTGTTCACTGTTGTGAGACAAAGAAAATCGCCAACCCAGTGGAAGCGAGTGGACAGTAGCAAGCACTCAGTCCTTAAACTTTGATGTTGGGATACATTCAGAGAGCACGTCGGTGTGCTTGAACATCAACACGTTGCAGGACTGCCATATGAATCAGAAACTAAAAATAATGTGGAAAGCTGAAAGTGAACCAGCAGCTGCGGATGACAAAATTTGAACCCACCATTATTTAATGTAGCAGCAGTCGAGGAATGCACGTCTCATTGTCTCATTTTGTGCACCACATCGCTGACAAGGAAAGTGCAGGGCACAAGAGCTCAAAGTTCAAACTTTAACACTGCCACAGTCAACCTCTAGAAGCGAAGATGAGTATGGATCGGCAGATTTTTCTTCTAGATAGCAGTGCATCAATGCTTCCACCAAAGAAAAGCATTTGTACACCCCATCAAGCATTGCTATTGCCAGTTTGAAGAAGAGCATGGGAAATGGAAGCTTGCATACTTATGTTTAAGAATAAGCCATGGTTGCCTAAAAGTAGGACCAATATGGAGCCTGTACCTTAATCATAAGAAAAGACAGCCAGTTTTTATCCTCATCCATACATTGACCTAGAAAAAGAAAAACCCATTTCTATGCAGGTAGTGAGCATCACGACCAATGTAAGGGATAAGGAAGGCATGGCCAATAGAGGCCAGCAAGGAGGCTCCAATGATAATGAATAACTAGTTTTGTAGTTCTATCATCCCATTGAAGGAAGGAAGCAAATGCTTCCAAAAGGGAAGCAAATGCAAAATCAAAGTAATCAGGGAAGAGATGTCAAGAGAGGCATAGGAGAAGTTTTTGATGGTAAATTTAATTCAAATGCATCTTCAAAGTATGTAAGATCATTGTTAATGTGATCTTTCATAAGTCGACTACTGCGAATAATAAATTTCCACCAAAAAGTATATCTAAGAGCATGCATGTGGATGAGCAAGTCAAGAATACGAAGATCACCTTGCTATGTGGCTGAATAACCAAGGACCAAGCAGCCGCTAATTGGCCAATGGTGATTGAGATCAATGCTTGTACCTTAGAAACTATGTTGTAACTGGTAATTGAGATGAATGCTTGTGCCTTAGAAACTATGTCAAGGACCAATCTAGCATGGGCATATAAAACATGATTATGGCTGTAATATGCTTTGCAAAACTCTACTTTGAAATACAAAGGACATTCAATTCACTTCCAAAACGTGACAATTTAGGATGTACCCTCTACAACGCCTATTGCATTAGGAGCGATTGGAACACCAAGTGGATATTAGAAGTGCCTAAAAATACAACCTTCGTGAAGTCGAGGATCATACTGGCCATAGTTGCACGAAACGATGTTTTGGCGTTCGGAAATGCTACGGTAGAGACGTCAGACACGAAAATGGCAGAAACGTGTTTTGGGAACTCCATTTTTTTGAGGAAATTTTTTGCATTTCCATTCAATCATTTTGCAACACATGCTTTCTAATGTGTGTTAGAGAGTGAGAGAGACCCCTAATGTGCCATAGATGGTGAAAATTTAGCTAAAGGGCAACCTCCTTGAAGTTTCAAGCCTAACCCACAAAGCTACAAGTTACAAACTTACATCCTTGAAGCAAATGGAACTTGACAATTGCAATTATGGTATGTGTCATGTGTGTTCCCTACTTCTAAGTTTTCACTATGATACACACGCAAACACATGTCACACATGCCATACATATGTCATAACTATGTACATTTGTGGCCTTCATGCATGTGCATGCAACATATTACATTAAAGTTTTAAACATTTGTGTATCATTATTCATATTATGAAAAATGTGCATGGCACATGCAACATCTTTGCATTGACAAATTACAATTGTGCATGGTGTGTGCATTGTTGAAACTTGAATGTATATGTATTATGCATTCAATGATATCATTTGATGTACTATAATCTATTATCTATCAGTATACTACTACGCACGTGCATGGTCATTGATGCATGTAATTACTAATTATGTTATATCATGCATGTAAGTTCATTGACATTGTAATTTGTAAATTGCATGTAAATTGTAAATATATATACATACATACACACATACACACACATACACACACATACACACACACACACACATATATATATATATATATATATATATATATATATATATATATATATATATATATATATATATATATATTTATTTATTTATTTATTTATTTATTTTTTTAATTAATTAATTAATTAATTTATTTTTTTCTACTGCTTCGTAACATTTGGATGCTAAGAAACTTCAAGATGTTTAAGAACAAGATGCAGGCACCCGCCTTTTCTTGGCAATATTGTAAAACTCAATTGTGGCTTGACATGCTTGTTATGCCATCTGTTGATAGAACCACGATTGCTGCATTGTTGAATGCATTTTGACATAAATGCAGCCCTTCCGGAGTTTTCATACTTGATCTACACTAGGTGATATAGACAAGGAATAGGGAGAAGATTCTCCCTGTTTCTTCACTTGTACATAATTTTCTTCTTATGGAATAAAGTGACCATTTCCACAAAAAAAAAAAAAAAAAAAAAAAAAAAAAAAAAAAAAATATATATATATATATATATATATATATATATATATATATATATATATATATATATATATATATATATATATATATATATATATATATATATATATATATATATATATATATATATATATATATATATATATATATGATGTCCACCCTATGGTTTGTGATTATCGCTTTGTTTCTCTGTTTCTTTATGGACCGTATGGCTCTGATGTCCACCCTTTTATGTTTGTGAGTATCGCTTGCATTTTTCCTTGTTAGCACGAAGGATGTTGACATGGCACCAGTGGGGTGCTAACATGTTATGAAACATAAGACATGTTTTATTAAAACTTGAGTTGAGAAGGTTTATTCATAGCTGAGCTGTCAAGCATTGGTAGGCCATTCAAGTGCATGTTTCACGATTTGAGTGCTACTGAACCCGTGGAATTAAGGATGAATTTTATTCTTTGTAAGATAGTGAAATATTTATCGTTTGTTTCCCTCTTGTTAAACACATGCTTTCTTAAATTTTTGATGCATATTTTACATCAGAAATAATAGCTTTATGTGCCAAAACGTCTCTATGGTTGTTGCTTTGAACCCCAGCATTCGAGGTGCGAGTAGGAGTTGCATTTCCATCTTTTGCTTCTTGTGTTGTATGGGAGGGGACTTTTTTATTTTGAAATTTCGTTTGAGCCCTACACTTCTTTCTCAAATAAGCTCGGATAAGTTGCACCTATTTCTCTTCTATTCTTGAAAGATTCTCAAAACATATCATGATTTCCTCCAATAAAAGCAAGAGCTGCTAAAGAACCCTCCTTTTAAACACACATACACACATGAGTGCATGTGCATCGCATGCGGGCACGCGCACGGGCGCACGCGCACACACACACACACACATGCACATGGGCGCGCACATACACACACACACATGTCACAGACGCACCGCATCCATCCCTTCCTCAAACACAGGGAGTATGTTTTTTGTCTTCTTGAGGTTTTGATAAAACATCAAATAATCCTTGAGAATATACCTTAAATATGGTCTTTTCATGTATGTGACAAATATTTTGTGAAACTTCATAGGTGATGCCTCTTACCATTTCAATCTAATGGCGCTCTTAAGGCTTACATTTACAAAATTATGTGGGGAAAAAAATATGAAGAATCTTATAATTATGTATTTTTGGAAAAATAATTTCATGGATAAGAACAGCATAGAGCTTTTACATCAAATATTTGAAGTTATAACTTGCACAATATCCATGCTTTTATCTTATCAAGTTTTTTCTTAGTGCGCTCATACACAAGCACCATTGTGGCTCCTTTATGAAACAAATGCGCACAACATTATAAGAGCACAAATGTTAACAATCGTTATGCATATCTGCAAACAATATACTCAATATTGTAGTAGCAACTTTATTAGCTTTTAAAGTTGTTTAGTTTTATTTTCCCTTAACATTTCTAGTGTTTGCTGATTGAACTCATCTTCTACATTAATGCATTTGCCTTAGAACATTAAGAAAAGAACATATACCTCAATGACCTTCATCTTACTTGAGGATCAAGAGAGTATGGACTTAGTGAATTATCCACCTAGGGAAACCTTGGGCATTCAAATTTCCTTATAATTACGTATTCCCAGGATTCACTCTGTTCTATCTAGTTTCTGACAATTGAATGAATAATCAATTGCACCTCTCTTCCCTTGCTCTATGCAGTGTGATGATGATCACTCACAGCTCTCTTTTTTTCTCTTCTCTTATCTGTGATGGAGGTTCATCAATGTTTCACTTTCTAATTTACAAAGTAATCATTGCCACTTTTGGCAGCCCATATCTCAAGCAATGCATTTTGGAGTTTAGATGCACGTGTCGTGTCCATATGTAGTTACAACATGTCTTTGATAGGATTTATTTAGGATTGTTTTGTTCTTTTAATTTTATTCATTCATTCTTTTTATTGTTACTAGTCACAACATTGGTTCTAATTGCTCGTAGGAGTTGATAAAAGGCTTTATTCTCTTACGTTGATGTCCCCTATTTTGGCAAAAGTAGAAAAAGGTGGGGGGGGTGGCTGACAGCTGTGCGGGAGGGAGAGGAGAATATACAGGGGTAATGGAGGGTGGAATGTGGAAGTATGAGTGGGAACAAGAGGGGAGGGTGCAAATCTGGGGTGACGCGAAGGAATAAGGCTGACTTTTTCTGGATTTTGTGCTATTTTTCATTGCAGAAAGTCATCCAATGTTTATTGTTCAAGGGTCAGTTATCCCTTCCAGAGTTAGCGAGATTTACAGAGATAAACATTACACAGCTTCGAAACTGTCTTTTAGTTTTGGTGCAACATAATTGCGTTCAAGGATTCAGAGTGGAAGCTGAAGGTAATCATACAGACCTTGAACCTTCTGTACGATTAAAGGTATGTGCACATAGGTGCCTGTGTGGGCGAGGGCTTTACATTCACAGCTGTATTTGGATTTCCCCAACATATATATTATTGTGATTCATCCTCTGTAATTTTTTATTTTAGAATTATTGGCTGGATTGCAGCCATTTTCTACGGTCAGGTGCAAATGTCATTCAGCCTTCAGCGTTTTGCTTACTCATCCAGGGTTTTGCAGGTGTTGGGTTGAATCCTCCGAAGGTCTTAACTTCATATGTTTCCATCATGCGTAACATTCTTCATAGGATGCGTTTCCCTAAGTTTTTGATGCTAGTGCGTGAGGATCTTGGAGAAGAGGTATGATCCACCTTGGTTCACTTCCATAGAAGCATTTCTAGTCCTTGTTTTTATCATTAAAGGCTCTAGTTGAGGATAATCCTACTTATGACTTCCTGTGAGATAGACATGCCACAGCTGTTGTTTTCAGCATATTACCATATAATATTCTAATGTTGCAAATGTTTCATGAGTATAGGAGAACATGTGAGATTACTTGCTATAGATGGTCTTGATGCAGGGGTGTGTGTGTGTTTTCTTGGTTTCTGGAATTCATTTATCAAGCTGAGTGCTAGAATGAATAGATTTACCCATTAGCTTCAATTCAAGTGTTTTTTATTTTAATTTTTATTTTTTATTTTTTTAATGATTTGACGAGTATTGAGGAACTTGTCAGATCCAAATATGTGAAGTCAATGAATTTTTGTAATTGGCATAACCTTTTTGTTGACAGTTTGTGAACTTTTATAAACAAGTAAACTTTGATTTACTGAAATCCCTTTTGTGCTGGGGACATGATCACACAAAGATATACATTTAAAATTTCCAATTGGTATTGCAGCTTACAGCTACTTCAAAAGACAAAAAATGGATGATACTAATCCATTCACCTATTTTATCTCAAATTAAAGTGGAAGAATAAACTTCTCATTTATCATCTGTAACTGAATTTCTCCCGGTCATTCATAACCTTTGTCTGGCCATTGTTGATGAGCTGACAAAAGCTCATGTCTTTATGATCAATGTGGTAGGACAAGTTTTTTGGTCCAAGTACCTTGTAAATATGTCCTCCAGAGACACTTTTACAGAGACTATGCGGACTGTTGGCCTGACTAAGTGGACCATGGACTAGTAGAGCAGACCAGGCCAGGCTTGTGGACGATTTGGATGAGTTCAGGACTATTCAGGACAAGGATGAGACCTTGAGCAGGAAAATGATTGAACTTCAACCAGGACAAAGATGAAACCTGGATGAAGGCAAGGTGGAGACGTGGACTAAAGACAAGGACAAGACTTGGACGAGGGCACGGACGAGACATAGATCAGGAAAAGAATGAGACTTTGATGAGAACAAGGATGAAACTTGGACCTCAACAAGTATGAGACTTGGACCAAGACAAGGACAAGGACAAAGACAAGATCTGGACCAGGGCAAACACAAGACTTGTCAGGTAGGTAGGTGGTTTGCAGGTGGATGACCAAGAAGAATCCTTGAACCAAGACTAAATATGTAAGATATTGTCCCTTTGAGAATAGGGACCACAAGCCATCATCAACCCTCTTAGAGTCACGTCTTCATATACCTGAGCTCTACATCTTTATAAAGGAGAGGTGCCAAGCCTATGAAAGAGGCAGTAGATAGCTCTCCGAAGGTGTGCTTGGTTGCTCCAAATGCCAAGTAGATGACTAGCTTTGTGAGGAGAGAGAAAGAAGAGAGAGAAATTTCTTTTGCAGAAATTGGGAGAGAGAGGGCTTGAGTTGCACGTGCAAATTCTTAAAAGTCACTTAGTTGAAAATGTGAGATGACCTTAGTTTTATTATAGTGAGTCGCTTTGGTCACTTTGCCAAGCGTGAAGAGACTTAAGTGATCATAAGTCACTTATACACATATAAATGCCTATGTGGGGGCAAAAGATGTAATAAAAATATGTCTGAAAAGCTCTTGAAGAGAGCTATCAAGAATTACAAGGTGTAGCTTCCCCTGCCAGGTGGCTAGTTTAGGGACAGGACCTTCTTGGAGAAGTATACTCCGTAACATGCTTTCTGCTTTAGATGACAACAACAAACAAAAAAGGAGTGCTGGAATGTAAACATGCTGAAAGAATAAGCAAAATAAGAGCTTTTAACAGTACACAGTTAGTGGCCAAGAAAGAGCAGCCACTCAATTACATGAGCATGCTGCATATCACTGTCAGCGGAGAAGAATCAGAATAAATAATTTCAAATACAAGACATCATTGTATAACAACAATAGGAGACAACAATGAGCCAAAGGGGGGGGGCACAGCGGAACTTACTCATAGGCAAGAAGCCCTCGAGGGGCCTAAAGCTGAACTCCCACAAAGACAAACAATACAAGAAAATTACAAGGGCTGATTCACTTCTCTGTTGGACAGTACTTAAAATGAGTTAAAGGACACGAAGGCTGTTGCTTCACTCGCCTACTCTTCAAGAGGCTATCTCTTGAGCGTCACTTTCCAGTCTCTTCCTCTAGCAGGGCTACATCCCTTCTCATAAATTGGCACAAGTGGAAGCAACACTCTCAGCCTGCTGGATACTCGGACCACTATTCTTTCAAAGACAACTGGTAGACACATACAACCAGAGCACAACAAAGAGGATACAGCAGTCGACTTCAGAAGAATGGCCTATACCATCAAGAGTCAGGAATGGACTGGATAGCGAAAATGGGGACCGATGCCTTATATAGGCAATGGGAGACCACTGGGTGGGTATGCACGTACAAGAGCTGAAGGACTATTCCCGGGAGGAGGCGGCATCTGCAAACTGACATAGGCCTGCCCATGACAAGGGGTCATGGTAGGGAAGGGATCCCCTAGGTGGCTGGCTGCCTAGCAGTGACAGGTAACTCCACAATGACATGTAACTGCACACTGTTAGGTGATTGCCCAGATGGGACATCTCCTACCAACATTATTGACTCTGGACCTTTGCCTCGTTCCTCATACAAACATGCTTGACTTCAACCTAGGCGAGTATCCTTTATCTTGTACCTACAAACTAGGGACCACTTGTCGAAGGGGGGAGGGGCGGCCAAGTTGTTATCTGCACATTCTTGGGGTGACTAACCTAAGGTGGTACCCAACATGGGTGACCAACATTAGGGGGTGCTCAACATGGACGACAAACCTAAGGTGGTTCCCAATCTAGGGGACCAACCATACATGGGGGGAGACCAACCAATCTCTTGGGCGACTTCTTATTTTACCTACCTACATGGACAGCCTTTCTTTATGCTATTAGGGTGGTTCCCACTTTTAAAAAGAAGTCTGGCTTCGATGCACGATGCGGTAGCCACTATTAGATATATTCAATACCCCACCCTCAAGTGACCACAAATGATCCATGGTGCTGTAAGCTGTAAGGCCCCCATTATGAGGAGAAGCCATTGTGAGAGCTTGGACATTTGTGGAACTTTAACTTCCAAGTTAGATGACGTCTATGTGTGACCATCAATGTTGCATACGCAACACGTTGCGAACGTTCGCAACTTCCACAATGCAACTCCATGTTGCATACGCGTTCGCAACACGTTGCTAAAAAAGCAAAAATTTTAAAAATAGTCCCCAAGGAAGGGTCTTTTATGTGTTCTTTTATGTGTTAACCATTTCAACCTATGAACAAAAAAGTTGATGAGTGGAACCATCATAAAAGAAAGGCCAGTGCCTCAATAAGAAAAAAAAAGGAGGGAGACAAAAAGAGTATACAATGTCCCACTTACTATATGATCATTCCAACATCATGTACCATATAACATCATGCATATGCATATATATGTATCTACTTATGCATGTATGTACTATATATGTAATGTATGTATGCATATTTCTATTTTTATATGTTTACCCAAAAATATGTTCATTTACTTAGTTATGTATGTATGTATCTATATCTGCATGTATGTATGTATGATGTTATTCCTATAATCTATTACTCTATGTTTATCGAAAAACATGTGTTTTTACTTATGTATGTATCTAATATATATGTTTGTATGTTTGTAGTGTGGACATAGTACCTACTATGTACATAATATGTATGCATGTATGTATGTATGTATGCATCTATGTGCTATGTATATATGTAATATGTATATACTATGTAGATATGTACATAAAAATGTATGTATTACATATGCATGTAGTATATATTTGCTACTATGTATGTAATATAATAAATTTATGCATGTGCCATGTATGTATGTATGTATATATGTATGTATGTATGTATGTATGTATGTACATGATAAGACAAATAAATGACCTATATATTTGATATATACATTGTATAAGGATTTATAGGAGGATTTTTATACCTAGGATATCTAGAATAAAAAAAAAATCTAAAATAAAAATTGAAGTGTACGCAACTTTATCGCAACTTGGGGTGTGCAACTTGAACCTATTGCTAATGCATTAGCAACCCGTTGCCTACGACTTTGCCATCCCATTACTAACCACTATGGTGACCATTGATGGTAATAGCTGATCTTTGTGAGCCTATCCATTAGGTTAGGTAGGGCATAAACTTTTGGGCCATTGGGTTGCCATTCAAGGCGAAAACAAAGGATTTGTGGCACCGTGCGGTTTCCCCATAGAACCTTAATGGGGGAAGTGTAGGGGGGGGGCTTGCCTCCTTCTGTGGGGTCCCCCCTATGGGCCCGAGATTCTCGTCGTGGAGATATTGTCGGATTGTATATTTTGCCAACTATTTTGTCTCTCCCGACTACGTTTATCTATACAGACTCCCATTGTAAAAGTTATATAAGCATGGCCCATGTGTAGCATTACATAGCATTGTGCACTAGTAAGCCCTTCATATAGAGTCTGTCTAACCCACTCTTCCTCCTCACCAACTCTCCCTCCACCTCCACTTTCCCTGCTCAACCACTTGCCCTCCAACCTCAGCCACTCTCCCTCCAACTCTCTCCCTCCAACTCCTCCACTCTCCGTCCTTCCCCACTTGCTCACTTTCCGTGCAACACTAACACTTGGTCTCCCTCTCTCTAATGTCATGTCCTTCCCCACTCGCCCATTTTTGTTAAGCAACTCCTAGCCACTCACTCGCCCTTGAGAGTTGGGCGACCCAACTTATGTGTCCTCCTCATACCACTCGCCCTCACAAATTAGGAGACTCCAAAGAACCCCTCCTCATCAATTGGGGGACTCCAAAAGGTGGGCGACCCTCATCTCAAGTTGGTTAGGCTCCTCACCAATTGGACTATGCTAATCTCAAAATTACCTCAAGATAACTACTTGCAAATGTCAAAGGCGAGTTAGGTAGTCGGCATTGAACATGTCCAAAGGTGGTTACTCTACGAGGGATGGTGGCCCATGTGAGTAACCTCTCTGCAAGTAGTTGCTTTGTGTCGGGCCGCCTGACAACCGGTTCCATGGTGTGCATTCCATGTCAAGGGGCATTTTTGCACTCTTCCAAGGAGCATCAATGATCGTGCAAAGCCACTCATATGGCCTCTTGGTATCTAATATCTATATAAGATGCTGATCAGCAGTCATTAGAGGACGAGATGAGAACAAGAGAGATATATTTGTCAAGTCATTTGTGTACGAATACTTAGATTACTATAACTCTATTTACGTTTGGGCTACTTATGGAGTGTGTGGGCTAGCCTTGCCGTAACAAGAGGTTCTTGGCAAGTGTTGGACTATGTTTTGGATGTCTTTCCTTGTAGCATACTGGCCTAATTTTGTAATGTGAGCTTGATTCGTCCCTGAATGTTTTACCATATGAGCTTTGCGTACTGTGTTATCTGAAGCTATACTTGGTCTGCGAGTGTGTTGACAGTCATTAAACCCTTGGATTTTTATTCAATGATTGCTCGCCGGAATCAGGTTAACTAGTTTGTGGCTATTTGGGTTGTGTGTCTTGTCATCTTTTGAAGTATATTTTCTATTTTTTTGTGTTATACAATTTATGTTTGGGAGCTCCTTTTTGACTCTTTGTTATGCCTATACCCTCTTGAGGAGTTGGGCATTTGTGAAGTGTCTCTTTGCACAGGTGTGTTGCAGGGTGTACTTTCCTAAGGATAACCCCCCTTGAGTAGGTGGTGTTCTGGGAGGTGTATCTACTCAGCTTCCTTAGAACAGGTCTCAAACCTCTTTTCTACACTTCTCCTTAGAACAGGTCTCAAACCTCTCTTCTACACTTCTTTACGTGTATAGAAAACTCTCAAAAAATCATAGAGGACGACAAACTAGAGAGCATGGGTTCACTATATGCAGGTTCTGGAAATAGGAAGTCTCAATATGGTGTGTGGTTGACATATATGTTGTATTAAAGCATACATATATAAGAGTGTCCAATGCCATTTTGCCTTTCACAAAGACACTAACTATAACCATGGTTGTTACTGGTATATTTTTGACCTCTAACTTTTGACGTTTGATGTTTAACCGACGTCTGATAAGCGCAATAAAACCTTTCGGACATTGCTTGGTGCGCCCCCCCCCCCCCCCCCCCCCCCCCCGCAAGAAAAAAAAAAAAAAAAAAAAAGGGAGAAAAAACTCGTACATATATGTACACATTACATATTTCAACAAAATAACCATTTTTCATACATAATCGTAGACAAAAGAGAGTAAAAAGAACACCGAAGTGACATAAGATTAATGTGCACAGTGTATGTCGTAGAAAAGACTAATAACTAGTATGTATGAAGTTTGAAGATATAATATCAATCATCATCAAGCTGAATATATCCTGTTCAAAATGAGGATCCTCATTGTAGCTACCCTCTACTTGTAACTTAATGGACGGGCTCTGTGAAGTTTGAAGATATAATATCAATCATCAATCATCATCAAGCTGAATATCATGTTCAAAATGAGGATCATCATTGTAGCTACCCTCTACT
This sequence comes from Ceratopteris richardii, assembly GCA_020310875.1. Classification (NCBI taxonomy): domain Eukaryota; kingdom Viridiplantae; phylum Streptophyta; class Polypodiopsida; order Polypodiales; family Pteridaceae; genus Ceratopteris; species Ceratopteris richardii. The sequence goes on from CM035419.1 coordinate 181,503,848, forward strand.
TGTAACTTAATGGACAGGCTCTCTTTAGAGACGTATACTCTGTAACATGTCTTTGCAAAGAACACCAAGTACCTGGATTTCAAATGTAGAAAGCTGAGGAAAAATGTAACTCTCTAAAGTATACAAAAGGGTCCATGAGAAGGAAGACAACTGAAAGAGGAAACAAAATAATCTGTCAGAACAAAGTCAATACAAGAAAATGTTACTGAGTTGGAGGCCCATTTCCAGCCCTTGCAATTGTCCCAATAGACCCAAAGTCCCCGCAATCCTGTACTGAAGTGATGTTGTGAAACTGGGTATCAGTTTGCAAGCACAAGAATAAGGCCTGACAAGAGATGCTCTAACTGTCCACTGTCACTAAGGCTACCTGCTCAGTCACTCATACCAGCACGGCTACACCTCACTCTTCAAGATCACAAGTGATACACACTCAGCCTATCAGACCTTAGACTTTTGACCACAAAGGGAAAATTAGAGCAACACAATAGGGATGTACGGCCCTGCAGACATTAGAAACACTCAACAGTCAAGCAGACAACTTAAGCAAAAGACAACATTACAGCAGAGGTATATACAACAGAGTCAACAGTAGGGTCCAATCATATTAACTTACTCCAAATTCTTATTAGAGATGTTTAATACTCAACAAAGCTACGACTAGCCCCACACCTAGTAAGGACTATCCCAAGGCCAAGGAATACAGAAGGAGTAAATCCAAGGAATCCCAAGTCTCTATTCTCAGCTCGCTTGTTGCTTTTTTTTGTTTGAGCATTGTTGTAGCAAGTTATGGCTAACATTTATCCATTTTTATAGATGATTTTGAATAGGGTATGAAGTGTTGCAAGTTGCCATTCTATACAATTTTATTTGTTTGTGAAACACATACTTGCTTTAGTGAGTCCATAAATGGATTATTAAGTGGGATATTTGTGAGAAAAGCAAACGTCCTCATAAAAAAAATCTTGTTAAGGTTGCTAGATTGTCCCATCATTCTAATTCACACCATACATGTATTAGAAAATGGAATCAATTCTGTGAGTGTGTATGTTTAGCCTTGTTACAGATGCATTCACAGAAAGTAATCACATAATCGAAATGGGCAGACCTGTTGACTCCTTGTTGAATTTCTTGTAATGAACTGCATAATCTTATGATTCAGACTTAAGTACATGAAATCTTGAGAAAATTTACTGTGTGCACTGATGCTAAGGTTTAACATATTCATATTCAGGCAGTTAGTTTCTTGCTGGAGTGCTTTGACCTTAGAATGCTTTCTTGAACAGGCTGAGGCATTGATTGAAGGGCTTTTGGAGCATGGAAGACTCACCGTTGAACAATTGATTCAACGAGCGGCAGCCAGGTCTAATAAAAGTATATACCTGCCTTTCTAAAGGGCCTTTATCTCATAGCTATTGATACTTTTCTTAGCATTATGTTAGCATAAACTTCTTGTCATCTGCTGTGCTGCACACACACGCACATGCATGCACACATGCACATCAACACAGTTTGTAAAGATATCTTGATAGATTGATGGGTGGATGCATGCATGATTGGGTGGGTTGTTTGGTTCATGGATGGATAGATTGATGTGGACAGGTGGAGGGCTGGATAGATTGATTTATCCATCCCTCCATGGATGTGTCCATGAGGGATGGATAAAATACTTTATAGATACATAGATGGATGGATAGATTCATTGACAAATTGATGAATCACTTGATGGGTGGATAGATACATAGGCAAAGAGACAAATTGACAAACACATACGTGTACATACATAAATTTCTTTGTATGTATGTATATATGTATGTATGTATGTTTTTGAGTGGTTGTTGTCCATGATGATGGTGCCCAAGAAATAGTGCAATTATGTGTAGACTTCTGTGCATTGAACAAGGTTACCATTCTTTATGGGACTTCCATCCCTTTCTCAAAGTAAGTGATAAGAGTACATAGCTGGTCATGTTCTATATACTTCTTTCGAAGGACCAAGACATGGCAACCTTCATCATGCCATGGGAAACTTACATTTATACTAAGATGGCAGTTGGGCTGTGCAACGCACCTACCACATTCGTTTGGTCCTTGTTGCTTAAACTCTAAGGCAACTTCATGGACCACTTTCCACCTTTTCGGGTATATGATGCTCCACCCTCATCGAGAATTTTGAAGATCGGTCGCTCATATGATGTAGGGCAATCGGTCTAAAGATGAATCCAAATGATTTGTCATTTCGTGGTCACAAAAAGCAATTATTTGGGCATGTGGTATGTGCTTAAGATATGATCTCAGACCATGAAAAAATCTTTGTAATCATAATGATGCCGAGGCCAATAAACGCTAAGGAAATACTTGGTTTTTTTGGGCACTCAAGGTATCGTAAACAATTTTTTCACATGCATGCTGACAGTATGCTATCCCTATTTAGGTTAACTAGTAAGACTACATGCTTTAATGGACATGTGAAGAAAAAACATCAATATTAGCCTCAACACCTTTTCGAGTAACAATAGATTGGTCTAGCTGACCAAGGTGGAAACTATAGTTCTATGGAAAGAGAATTTGTCATAGTAATTTCTATGCAAAATCTCTAGTATGATCCTCTTGATGTCTTTTTCATGTCATCATTTACCACCAGCCCCTTAAGTATCTTGTGAACAAGCTACAAGTAGTTGGGAGAGTATGGAGATGGTGTCTCTTCTTCCAAGTATTTAACTTTGAAATTGTACCCGTAAGTGTTAGGCAACACATCTTATCTTTGTGACATACGTGAGGAAGAGTCACTGACTCAACAAGTAAAGGAGGATTTTCTACACAACCACACCTTCAAAGTAAGTGCTTTTGTTTTGTGGTACTTGGATGTTTTCTACATTCTAAGCAATGCTATCTATCTATCAAACACATCCCCTTTGGAAAGAGAAAGGATACTCATGAAAAGTGAAAATTCTCTTCTCATTCAAAATGTTTCATCGGTCCTCGTGATATATAACACCAATGCTTTCTATTGCATTAGACACAATAGGTCCTACAAGAGACACATGGCAATGGATCAAGTGGGCACTATCTAGGTAATGTTACATTGGAGTTGTCAGAATATTATAGAGTTGCTCATGGTGGCTAAACTTTGCCATAGTTTAGAAGAATAAAGGTCGGTATATCCAATATCCTCAACTTTAGATTGTATATCTTTTTTGCCTTAGCTTGTATATATTCTACTTGCTAATGTAATCAGGCTCTCATTGCCTACCTACTTGGATAGAATGATTGCCATCTCTTACCATGTTGTAGAACTCACTAACTTGGAACCTAGCTATGATATCTTTTTTGAATTCATGAATATACCCATCGAGTATGCACCTAGAAATATTTATCTTGGCATCTATGAATGCTATGAATGGTGCTCATCTACATAGCAATGTGTAGTATTGGTCTATACATGATAGGAATTGGCCCCGTTAGTTTGCCTTGGCACCCTTTAGCTATACCTACTTCACGTCTACAATTGGCCTTTTAACACAAGCATTGTGTTAGTGTTATATGATGAAACCATCTACATAGCATGTAATCAATTGTTTAGTATTGGTCCATACATGACAGGAATCGGTGTACAATTCTCCTTTTAACACTTGTTGTGTTAGCTAGGGGCATATGCTTGCCTTTTTTGATGTCTTTCCATACAAAGACAGGTCGTCCCAAGTCTGGTTGCCCCAATTTCCCTTGCACCCAATGTGTGGTCGCCCGAACTCGGCTCACCCATCTTGTGGTTGCTCTTGGAACCTATGACCCCCACCTTGTGGTCACCCTTGGAACCTATGACACTCACCTTGTGGTCGCCCCTTGCACCTTTCGTGCTCAAAGTGTGGTTGCCCAACCTCATGCCTCAAGAGATGCTCCAAGTGTGGTCGCCTCCTAGATGCCATGCACCACCTGATTGTGGTCACCCCTCCTCATCCCCATCAGCTTATGGTCACCTGAGGTCATGCTGCCCACTTGTTTGTGGTCGTCCCTCCTCATCCCCATCAGCTTATGGTCACCCCAGGTCATGATGCCCACCTATTTGTGGTCGTTCCTCCTCATCCCCATTAGCTTATGGTCGCCGCATGTCATAATGCCCACCTATTTGTGGTCGTCCCTCCTCATCCCCGTCAGCTTATGGTCGCCCTAGGTCATAATGCCTACCTCTTTGTGGTTGCTCCTCATCATCCCCCATCAGCTTATGGTCGCCCCAAGTCAATATCTACGCCAATTCATGATCGCCCCAAGTCAATATCTATGCCAAATCATGGTTGCCCCATGCTTTCTTCTTGCCAAGTTGTGGATGTCTATGTTGCATACTCCAAATTATCGTGGCCCCATGCCTTGTTCCTGCCAAGTTGTGGATGCCCAAGTTGCAAACTCCTTGTCATATGGTCACCCCTGTCTCATCCATAATTTAGTTGCCCCATGCATGCCTATGTGCAACTTCAGAATGTGGCCTCCCCTCTTGTCACTCAGTATAAGTTGTGGCTGCCCCATACACCTAAGCTCCAAAGTCATGTAAATGTCAGAGGCCAGTTGGTAGAGAATAGTCCAGAGGTAGTTACCTTGCTATGGGTTGTGGTCCACCTCCCTCTATTGGTAGCCACCTCCTACAAGGCCATTCTGTGGTGTGCAATCCATGTCAAGGCCTAGGCGGCACTTTTGCCCTCCTCCAAGGACCATCTATGATTGTGCAGAGCCACTCATGTGGCCTTTTGGTATCTGTACAAGCAATTGTTGGGCACTCGTTTGGGACTACTACGATATATGCTTACTATTGATAGTACTCTATTGAGGAGAGTACTTCCTTGTTTATGAGTGTAAGGAGCACTTATGCTCTCTTGATCTCTCTTGTATTTTTGTGATTTGGCTACTTATCCAATGTGTGGGGGCTAGCCTTGTGGTGTATTTTTAGAGTTTTGGGCTAGACTTTACAAGTTGTGTGGTGTATTGAGGAGTTCTTGGCAAGTGTTGGGACTATGTTTGGATGTCTGATGTTGTTTTCTTGTAGCCTATCTGTCTAATTGGCATAGCGTGTTGGACTTTTCCTTTTGTGTTTTGACATTTGTTCTTGTGTACTTTGTTATTTGAAGTTAGACGTGGGTTTGTGAGTGTGTTGGTAATCATCAAACTCTTGCAGTTTGTATATTTGGAGTTTTGGGCTAGACTTTAGCCAAGTTGTGTGCTGTATTGAGGAGTTCTTGGCAAGTGTTGGGACTATGTTTTGGATGTCTGATGTTGTTTTCTTGTAGCCTATCGGTCTGATTGGCATAGCGTGTTGGACATTTTCTTTTGTGTTTTGACATTTGTTCTTGTGTACTTTGTTCTCTGAAGTTAGACTTTGTTGGAAATCATCAAACTCTTGGAGTCTAGGTCATAAATTGGTTGTTAGCTACTTGTGGTGTTGGTAGAAGGAAGCTCTATTGATAAGAGCTGAAGAGTCTCTCCCTAGGGACTGTGTCGAAGGCTTTGTGAAAGTCCACAAAGCAGCAATATAATCGCCGTTTCGTGACACATATGCGCACGCGCGCACACACACACACACATATGACCCACCTCTTTCCTTCCTCGCTCTAGAGAAGTCGATTAGGCATCTCAAAGTGAAGATGTGGTCTATGGTTTGAATCTTGCCTGTCCTGGAGCTCTGATACCCTTCCCCTCGGCGAGGGTGCTCAATTCTGTCTCTAGTACTGCCCCATATAGCTTGGCAGTGTGGGGCCAATCATGATCGTCCGGTATGTAGCTCGATCCATAACATCGCCTGACTTATGTATGGGCACTATAGTGTGCTCGGTCCATGAGTCAGGGAACCCCTCAACTAGTGCTCGGTTGAAGAGGTGGGCTATGAGTGGTGCTAGAATCGTGCACCCGTAGATGAGATGCTCTTGCTGTAGACCGAAGTGGTCACGGGCTCTGCCACGCTGTAGGTGAGTGATCGCACGGCTCACCATCTGGGGTATAAAGAAGTGAGAGGTGGTAGGGCGTGAGCTTTGGGACTGGGGATGGGTGGCTGGTCTTGAATCTGGTATGGACTCTGCGCATATATGTGCCACGTGTCCGGCTCTTGGATGGGTGTCTGTTGTCTCCTCTCTCTAAAATGTCGCCATGTTATTGCAATGTCTCGGTTCATGAGCAAGTGATAAATGTCCCAATACTCTCGCCTCCCATTCTCGCCTCTTTCGACGTGTGAGGTGCTGCATGCGGCGCTCTGTGTGTGTGTGTGTAATCTCCCTTGCATGCTCTCATAGCACCCGACACTTGTCATCGTACCATCGGTTTTGGGGCATGGAACCTCTGCGTGGTGGGTGTGCGTGTGTGTGGTGGGGGAAACTGTGTAGAGCTGAGTCTGTGAGGTGGTGGTTTGTGAGGTGAGTGTGTCTAGGGGTGAGAGTGGATCTAGTGAGAGTAGGGAGGTGTGTAAATGGTGTATGTAGACATGTGAGAGCTCGCGCGTGAAGTCTATCGTGGTATGTGGTACAGTAGGTGGGAGGGGGTCTAGTGGAAGGGGAGATGAGAGGGTGAGCGTGATAAAAGTGTGATCAGCTCTGAGTGGACGTCTGCCAATACCTAGTGAAGTGATGAGCGATGCCCCAGAAAGGGTACCTAAGATGTAGTCGACCGTGCTCTCGCCACCTCCATGTGGAAAGCATGTCAATCTGCCCGATCCCGGCCATCTGTGCATCCCGTTGTAAATAACGAGATGGTTTCGACTACTGAGCTCGAGTAGGTGTTTGCCGTAGCATGTGGTGTCCTGGCCCATGTGTGCAGATATTTGGCTAGTCCTTGTCTCCTCTGGTCCTCTGCTCCTCATGATCAGTGACTGCTCCATATCATATGACTCACACTGGCGTGACTGTGCGTTTTCATTGAAGTTCCCCATAAGGAAGACCTCACCCAGAGTGCTATAGTGTAGTATCTCCTCTGAGAGTGCAGTGTAGGATGTGTCACTATCTCTGGGTGGCTCCTTGCGGTCATGTCTAGAGTATCGGGATCCTCGTTGTGGGAAGTAGCAAACGACTATGTAGATGGAGCTCTCTGCTGATATCTCCAAGCGTACCCACATGTATTGTGCTTCCTCGTCTCGGCTTGTGATGTGGATCTGGCCCTGTGGCTCATGTCTGAATATGATGGAGACACCTCTTGATCCTCGTGCTTTACTTTGTCGCATCGTGGTCTTGAATGTGGATGCCCATTGGAAGCCTGCTTTATGAGGGAGCCCTCTCTATGGACTCTCATGCGTCTCTGTGATGCAAGCAAAGTCATGTGTCTCCGGGATGTCCTCAAGTTAGTTTGGTCGCATCCAAAGTGCTCCATTGCAGTTCCATACTGCTCCTCTGAGTGCTGCCTCCTTGTGTGTTGATGTCTCATAGGTCGCATGGCCCTATTTGGTAGGGTGTCCGTCTATGAAGACCTTACCATCACGGTAAAAGGCCTTCCTCCCCTCTCGACGCGCGTGGAGTATCTGTGGCATGGAAGCGCATCGGTGTGCTACCTGCATCCTCGTGATGTCCTCATCCATGTAAAGGGTGCTGCCGGGTAGTCCACGTAGTACAGATCGATGTCTAAAGAAGGCGGTCCGTGTCTCCTCGGCGCTCATGTGAAGGATGAGTGTTCGAATGGGATATATCCCTCTCCGCCCTCCATGCGCCTGTGAAGGGCATGGTCTCGTATCCCAGTCGACGACAGATGTCAGTGGCATCTTCCTCCTGTGATGTTCCCTCTGGAAGGCCCGTAATTCGAACGTGGAGACTTCGGATGTGTCGGAGTCTCTCCTCCTCGAGTGTATCTTGAACCCGTGCGAGCTCTTCCTTCTTCACGTCTTCATGGACTTCCTTCTTAATCCGTTTGTGGACTACTTCTACCCAGGACTCGCGGGTGGATTCTACTTCTGTTTTTATTTCCTTCTTTATTTCTTCTTTCAGTGTCTCTACGTTGGAGATCTCCCCCTCTTCTTTGAGGTGCTCGTAGGCTGTCCTCCAAGCTTCTCTCTCTTCCGTGAGGGTCTTTACTTCGAGTCTTTTGAATTTATCCATCATTTTTCGTTCCTCAGCATTTACTTGTTCTTCGAGTCCTTTGAATTTCTCCATCCTTTTTCGTATCTCCATGTTGAGGGTGCGATCCGCTTCTTTTTTGGCCTCTTTGATGGCTTTAGAGATAAGTTCTTCCACTTCCCTATGGTCCATGGGAGCCATATTGGTTCTCAGAGAGAGAGAGAGAGAGAGAGAGAGAGAGAGAGAGAGAGAGAGAGAGAGAGAGAGAGAGAGAGAGAGAGAGAGAGAGTGAGAGAGAGAGAGAGATAGAGAGAGAGGGTTTCGGGTTACGGTTAGGTTTTAGGGTTTCGTTAGGGTTAGGGTTCAGGTTATGGTTAGGGTTAGGGTTAGGTTTTTGAGAGATTGCATGTCTGGGCGTGAGGAGGTTAGGTTAGGGTTTGGTTAGGTTAGGGTTTGGTTAGATTAGGGTTTGGTTAGGTTAGGGTTTTGGTTGGCGGAGCCGGTGTGGCGGGGGGGTCCATTGTTGTTGGGGGTTGCATGGTTCAGATCTGGTGGCGTTCGGGGCGACGATGGGGAGCGGATCTAGGTGGACGGGGCCAAAGCGGTTCGACGGGGGTAGAGGGCTCTAACCACGGGTAGCAAAGGGCTCCGATGACGAGGCAAGGAGCTCCAACGACTGTGTAGGAGGGCTTCGACGACAATGCACAGGGCTCTCCGGCTGCTTACGGCTGAGAGAGAAAGACTTTTTTTTTTAACGTCTATTAGAGGCCAAAATGGGCCTATGAGACAAAACATATACATCAGTATGATCCAATCCACTGTGATCCCAAAAGGAAAATAAAGTGTGAGTACAAAACAGAGTATAAAAGGAGTGGATAATAGCTGGCGTCAAGTCTATATGCTCAATAGGTGAGATACAAATATGATATGCATAGGGAGGGGAGGCTCGGTGGTTTCATAACCCTCTAAATGTCTGGAGTGGGTGTAGGATATAATGCATCGGTGGGTAAGGCATCGCGGCGATCCTCAAAATGCTAAGCACATCGAGATCGACAGGGGTGCGCTAGTGACGTATCTCCATGTCATGGCATGCGTGAATCGCTTGAATCTCTCTCTGGTGGGGACGGGCTCTCCGGAACGGGGGTCTCGGTCATCGACGCTGTCGTCTAAGCTCCTCTGCTCTCTGTAATGTGACCCCTCACATCGATCTGGGTCCTTGGGTGGTTGTGGATCTGAAAAAATCTGTAATATAAGACTGGGGGGTCAGGTATATCTCCATCTGCTGCTGGAGAAGTGATGCACGGCTAGAGCTCTACTAGGAAACGACCTAGAGGGCGCTGGTCTTCCGTCTCCAATAAAGCCTTGATATCTCTAGGCCCCCTGAAGAGCTGTGGGTAGCGGTCTCTAATGTCCTCATATGCCTGGCATCTGCATGTGTAGTGCTCCTCGTCCTCCACCTCCTCTCGGCATATCCTGCATAATCTCTCATCCCTGGGGGTATGTGTCGCACGCCCAACCTCAATCTCGAGCTAGTGTGATGATACTCTGAGCTTCCCAATGGCCACTCTCTGCTGGTGCCATGTATGTATCCATGTATCGTGGTCTCTGAATGAAACCATCTGCTGTCACAGTCAAGAAGTGCTCTCTGTAGTGTTGCCTCTTTGTGGGAAGAGGCTCCCGTGGTGCTATCCATGTCTCCCTGACGTCATAGTCATAGGGAGACGCATCCCCGGGCCCGAGGGATGCCGGGATGCCGTCCTCGTCTTCAAAATCTATGGGACGCTCAGCCGGGACGGATGGCGTCCCGCTTTTTTTTTGGTGTCACAAGGGGACGTCCCCGGGACGCCATTTCGGGACGGAAGCTTGTTATGACGCCAATCCGGGACGGGATGTCGAAGGTTTTTGAAGGCCAATTTTTTCCCAAAAAAATAGCCGTTTGAAACTTTAAAAGTGGTTCCCATTTCAACTCTCTAGAATGTTCTTTTGGGGCCCCAAAGCAACCATAAAAGGACATCTTTGCTGCCCTTAAACCACACATCTTACTTTCAGCTTTCCCTTGATCTGCCTTGGTGTGCACTGTGCACCCTTGCATATTGAGCAGCCCTCTCCATCCTCTTATCCTTTGTTCCTCTCTAGGAGAGTGATTTCAGCAGCCCCTCTCTTGAACCGTCTCCTCAAGGCTGAAGAACTTACCCTTTGGGCCTTTTATAGAATGGGAGACGGAGGACAAGGTGCAAGGTGAAGAACATGAAGAAGAGGCACATGATTCAAAATACTTTGAGCAAGTGGAGATTCAGATTGCACCATGGGCGACCACCTCTACTGATGTAGTAGAGACTCCGGAGTCCCCATTTGGATTCTCCTTGACGCTTGAGTCTTGAGACATCTTAAATCTATCATGATTCATCTATGCCATATGGGCTATGGTTGTATCTTTTTTGTTTTATTCATGATATGTACTCTTTTTGATATATAGTAGCAATCAAGATGATACGATGATATATGTCTTTGTCAGTGCTTAGTGTATATCTACAGTGCGTCAGCAACACATCACATGTTTTCATATATTTCACTTTGAAAGACTTACTTTTACTATTTTCTTGTTTATTTGTGCTCTTATAAGCTAAAAAATTCTTATGAATGGTTTCCAAAAAAAATTAGCCTTAAAATCAGCATATTTTGAGTGCCGTTCTGGATTGGCGTCCCCGGGACGGCCAGGTCCCGTCCCTGACCCCTAGATGTCACTATCCCCGGGACACGTCACCGTCCCCTGGTGACTATGCCTGATGTGTATCTGTATTAGGTCATAACGGATAATCCTGTTCCTCTCCGAACGAGAGAGGGTAATGTAGGGGGAAGAGAGGTCATACTGAAAAGGGGGGAGATCTGTAATGCTAATGCCATGGTCTGCTAACCATCGATAGGTCTGTGCATACCATACTCTCTCATGCCCCGTATCTGCCAAATGTCTAGAGGTCCCAAATGCAAGCCTGGTGAGTCTGCTGGTGGGGAGCTCTCTGACTCCCAAAATAAAGGTCACCACTGAGAGAGGGCCTCCCAAAATAAAGGTCACCAGCTGAAAGAGGGCCTCCACTGAGAGAGAGAGAGAGAGAGAGAGAGAGAGAGAGAGAGAGAGAGAGAGAGAGAGAGAGAGAGAGAGAGAGAGAGAGAGAGAGAGAGAGAGAGAGAGAGAGAGAGAGAGAGAGAGAGAGAGAGAGAGAGAGAGAGAGAGAGAGAGAGAGAGAGAGAGAGAGAGAGAGAGAGATTAACATCTATAAAAGGCCAAAATTGGCCTATGAGATAAACCAATACAAATGAGTGATCCGATCAATTGGAAAATTTAAATGATACATAAACCATAACTCAACTAAGAAAGCATGGCGCTGGCTCAGCAGAAAATGACCACGTCATATAGGGGGAAATCATAAACCTAGGGATGTGGTATTTTTTTGGGGGGGGGTTTTCGGATGTAAAATGTGATACATAGGTGATGGGTATAAGTATTGGGTGGAAATTGGAATATAGTATCCCAAGTTGTGGATGCATGTCTCCACTCCATCTCTTGCTCATTTAAGGATCAGATCCTCAAGATCTTATGCTCGTTGAGCCGGGGTCTCACATATCCGCGAACTCGAGGTTGTCTCTTGACTCTCTGAGTCTTTGCCTGCTCTAGAGTGAGTATTGGTCCACTAGGGATTGGTCTTGCCTCAATCCTATGAAAGAAATAAGTGATGCTTTGCTGTATACCAGCCTCTCCTATTTGTATAGGCGGTATTAAACTCTCTCGTCTATGGTATGCAACAATGAAGAACTTCCCGAAATGACACTGGTCCTTTCTCCTCATACACTACTGTAGTGATCCCTCCATTTGGGACTCTACTCTAAGATCAGCATATGCAGGGCATCCTATAACAAAATAATCCTTGCTCTCTAGCTGTGTCCGGCAAACCAGGCATGTGTGAGCCTCCCAGGTTATCCTGCTAAGACAATGTCTTGCGATCTCCAACTGGTGTGACAAGACTCTAAGCTACCCACTAGCAACCTGTGTGTGTGTGTGTGTGTGTGTGAGAGAGAGAGAGAGAGAGAGAGAGAGAGAGAGAGAGAGAGAGAGAGAGAGAGAGAGAGAGAGAGAGAGAGAGAGAGAGAGAGAGAGAGAGAGAGAGAGAGAGAGAGAGAGAGAGAGAGAGAGAGAGAGAGAGAGAGAGAGAGAGAGAGAGATTGAGATTGATTGATTGATTGATTGATTGATTGATTGATTGAGGGAGAGGGAGGGAGGGAGGGAGCGAGGGAGGGGGGAGAGGAGGAGGAGGAGAAGTTATATTAATGTCTTCCAAAGGCCAAATGTGGTCTATGAGACAAAACCATGTGCAAGTGTGGTCATCTCTGTGTAGAAATGAAAAAAGAGAATCAATGTACATGTGTTATGTCTCCGATCAATTGGAAAGAGGAATGAAAACTGATGCTAATACAAGGACAATCTGACTCTCCATAGCATGCATGTATGGAGAAACCACGATAGAGAGGAGATAAATGGAGTGCTATCCCTATGGAAGCCTACATGCAAAAGCGTAGTACAAATATGAGAATGCATCTAAGTGACTGATCATCTCCCCCCAATATCCATGTGTGGATGTAAATGTGGTACATAGATGGAGGTGGTGTCAGAGCTGCTTGGATGAATGCCATGGGATCGGCCATCATTTGGGCCCATCTCTCCTTGTTGGCTTGATGGCAACGAGCCTGGATATCTGCAATGTGGTGTGGATGAAATCTATGTGTCCATATCCTAGCATGAGAGGTCTCAGCTTGCTGAAGAGTCATCCCTCTCTCTACGACATCCGGTGGGCTGGGCTGGTGCATGTCGTGGGATGAAGAAATCCATGAGCTCTGTTTGTCTCCCTCTGGTCAAAGCCATCGAGGTGGGCTGGAGAAAGGAATCTTTGTGGCTATGTATCTCTAGTAAGAACCGCCCTAACTGACGTTGATGTTTGGAGGCCATGATCTCACGAAGCGTAGGGTATCGTGCAAATAGAGCCTCATATATTCTCATGATATCCTCGTAAACCCCACACCTACATACAAAATGCTCCTCATCCTCTATGTCTATCCCACATATCCGACAAATCCTCTCCTCTCTAGAAGTGTCTTCTTCCCTTCTAGTCTCAATCTCTCATCGGTGTGATGAAAACCTCAATTGGCTAATCGCTACCCTCGATCAATGAGGGATATATGTGTCCATGTAGCATGATCTCTAGAAGAATCCATTCGCTAGAAACTCTAGGAACTAGTCTCGGTAGTGTGATAATTTGGATTCGAAATCGGGAGTGGACCAAGTCCGATTAGTGTAGAGTTGCCAGAGATCTTGCTTGAGAGTAGTGTTCCTCTCACTACATGAGAGATGAATGCGGGGAGAATTTGGGTCATATTGGAAGGGTGGTATCCTGTCCATATCTAATCCATAGCCATCAAGCCATGCCCTAATGTGAGAATACCAAGCTCTATCATATCTTGACTCATAGATCTGTATCGCTGTTTCAAATGTCTTGCATGTGAGTCTATCAGCTTGAGCTCCCTCGTCCTCTGAATGAAACATATAGTCTGGAATAGTGCCTCTACCACCATGGGAGGAGAAAGCATCGCTGCCCTGATGATGTCATGTGGCAGTGAGTGTTTCCCATGGAAAAGTCGTGAGATCATGCATACCTGTGGCCTCTTGATCGTGCTTCTCCACTAGGTGGCTGTGAGACCTAGAGCCCAAATGGTCACTGCGTACATCATAGCTACCCCTTCGTACGGGGTTCTTGGAAGTGTGCTTGGTTGCATCTCTGCTCTAGCATGGCCAATGCTGCATACCAACATGTGAGCCTATTCGTGGTAGTCTGTCTCATATTGAAAGGACCAGGTAGACTCGTGAATGTGACTCCTAAGTAGACATAACCATGAAGCTTGTTGCATTCCTCACCACCTTGGTTTTACCAAGGTTTACTATCAACCCCTTCTGCGTACAAAACTCATCCAAGGCCCCCAGGTGGCACTCTAACCTCTCCATGGACTCTGAAATCAATACAATGTCATCATCGCACAATAGAATGTGTACCGGTCTATCTGCTAGGTCTCCTCCATCTCTGCTAGCCTGTAGGATGTAGTATTCAATCTTGTCAATATAGAGCCCGAATAGTGTGGGAGAGAGGGGGTAACCTTGCTTAACACCGACCGTGCTAGCTATGGACTCTGATAAACCCCCTGGATACTGTACTCTCCTTGTCACATGCTCATAGAGTAAGTAAATAGCCCAAATCATCTCTGATGGTATCCCCAAGCTCTGAAGACGTCGAAAGAGCCTCTCCCGTGGCACGGTATCGAAAGCCTTGCGGAAATCCACAAAGAAGCAATATAATCGCTTCTTCCGCACCTTTGCCCCATCAATGAGGCAACAGAGAATGAAGATGTGATCGATTGGAGAAACCCCATTGAAAACTTGCCTGACCACGTTTACGTAGTCCCTGCATCTTTGCGAATGAATTGAGCTCCACCTTGAGAACCTCCCCATAAAGCTTGGCCATGATGTGACCAATCATGATAGTCTTGTAATTCCCTGCGTCCAAGTTATCGCTTGATTTGTGGATAGGCGCAATGGTGATCTTCATATGTCTTCTTGCCTCTATCTCTGTGATCTCTCCTAGTGCGTAGTTGAGGGTAAAGACTCCTACAATCATCATCATACGAGTGGTTCTGCGGCATGGTCCGAGGAGGGGGTGTGTGGCTAGAGTGAGTGGTGTGCGGGAAGGAACTAATGGCCGATGTTTGAAGAACGGATGCTATGTGTGAGGTGAGTATAGGTAGTGGGCTGCCAGGATGAAGCAGAAGAAGATGTCCCCCAACTAGGGTTGAGTATATGTGCGCTAGCTCGTGTGTGAAGTGAATGGTGGTGTGTGGGGTGCGTGTCACGGGCGGATGTGTGTGGGTGTCCCCTTTGAGGGATAGTGCGAGATATGTGTGATCTTCCCCAATGGGTATAAGTGGGATGGTGAAGGAACTCAGAATGTGGGTGGCCTCCTTGGATCCCATGATATAATCTACCATACTTTGTCCTCCATCTAGAATTGAGTGTGGTAGGCATGTCAAGCCCCCTCAGGTGGGCCACTCACCCATCCTGTTATAGATAACAAGACGATGTTGAGAGCCTACTCTTGAGGAGGTGGGCATCGTAGAGTGTGTGTGCAGAATCGTTTGAAGCTTGTGCTGTAGTTTCCTCCTGTATAACGGGTAGAATGAGTGGGTCTTCTGGGTCAAAGGCCTCTCACTGATCCTTGCTTGTCCTCGCATTGAAGTCTCCCATGAGGAAGATCCCCCAACGTAGAGTACTTCGTGATCTCCTTTGATAAACAAGTATATGGTGAGCCCTCCTCTTGATCAGTAATGGCGAATTTAGAGCTGGAAGGGGCAAAATAACATAATGCAATATAGATAGCCCTCTCTTGTGAGAACTATAATCAGATCCAAAGGTACGTGGCATGTCTGTCACATGCGACAACTTGTATCCTGCCCTGAAGTCCATCTCTAAAGAGTATCGCTACTCCCTCTGATCCTCTCGTAGTGTGGTGGTGTGTAGACTCTCATTAGAAACCATGCACTCGAGGTAGGCTCTTGTCGAGGCTCTCATGTGTCTTTGTCAACAAGATAATATTCCTATCTTTGCTCACCTCCTCAAGCCTCTCTCGATGTGTCCACAAGTCTGTGTTATAGCTCCACACTGCAAGAAGTATCTCCTCGATTGTATTGCGCGCCTCAAATCCCTACGAGATGGCTTTGCCATCAATGATGACCAGACCGTCCCTGTATGAAGCCTTCTTCCCCTCTTTGGGGGCCTCATGTACTCTCGGGATGCATGTGCGGCGATATGCTACTTGCATGGGTGTGAGATCGTCATCTAGGCAATGGTGGGCTTTCCAACCCTCTCAAAATCACTCTCTTGTGCAGGAAAGTGGATCTTGCTACTTCAGAGGGAAAGTGCAAGATGAGAGCTCTCTTCTTCGAAAGGTCTTTCCCCGCTCTCCAAGATTTGATGAATGGGAGGGCTACTTCTTCCTTATAACTGAGCTTCTTGCATAGTGTCTTCCTTGGAGTGGAACCTTCTTTCTCTACTATACCCATGACATGCACGTTCAGACGTTGAGCTTGTCTCATCCTCTCTTGCTGAATGGTAGTGTGCACAATGAGGGCTTCTTCCTTTTGTGCTTCTCCTTTCGCCACTTTCTTGATGAATTGGACTCATCCCTCTTTGGTTGCCTCTAGTTTGGTGTCAATGCTTGCGGTCAAGGCCTCAGTTGGCTCCATTTTAAGACCTTCCGTTGCATCTGCTCTAAATTCACCTTCTTTGGGGTGATGGATGTACTTGGAGGCGTTGAGGAGTTCGATTTGTTCTTGCATGGCCTTCTTCTCTTCTATCCAATCTTCTTGCCTTTTGATCCATTCTTCTCTATCCCTCAATCTCTCCATCTCTCATTCTTCTTTCTCTTTGCCCCATGCTTCTTGTTCTTTGTTGAAGCCTTCCACGTCTTTCTCAAGTTTGGAGATGCGCTTGATGATGGAGGTTATAGTTGAGTCCATCATTCTCTTGTCATTGATGATAACATTGAGTTTTTCCTCCATTTTGGTTAAATCTTTTGTCTTAGTCATCGTCATTGTTCAAAGTCCAAAGTCCACCTTTTTACTAAAATAAATTGCTGCTTTCTTTAAAAAAGCCCTAACCTGTTGAGGGTGAGTGTTGTTGACGAAAATTAGGGTTCGTGGCCATTTTAGGGTTTGAGCTTCGAATAGAGGTAGGCGAGAGGGTCGAATGGTAGAGGATGTGAGGGGAAGGCATGAGATATGCGATGGGTGGCGGGAGTGAGGGGGGAGTGTGGCAGGCAAGGAGAGGGAGTTTGCGGAAGGGACAAGCAAAGGTATCGAGCTAGGCAGAGAGGGGGGGGGGGGGGAACTAGGCAGAGGGCGGGGAGGGTTTCTCACAGGTGGGCAGAGGGCTGGGAGGGTTTCACATAGGTAGAGAGGGTGGGTGCGAGCTAGAGGGAGGGGGGGAGGGAGGGGGGGGGAGGGGGTGAGAGAGAGAGAGAGAGAGAGAGAGAGAGAGAGAGAGAGAGAGAGAGAGAGAGAGAGAGAGAGAGAGAGAGAGAGAGAGAGAGAGAGAGAGAGAGAGAGAGAGAGAGAGAGAGAGAGAGAGAGAGAGAGAGAGAGAGAGAGAGAGAGACTTTTTAACGTCTATTAGAGGCCAAAACCGGCCTATGAGACAAAACATATACATCAGTATGATCCAATCCACTGTGATCCCAAAAGGAAAATGAAAATAAAGTGTGCGTACAAAAAACGAGTATAAAAGGAGTGGATAATAACTGGCATCAAGGGTGTGGGGTGCTATGGGTATGTGCTGTATATGCTCAATGGGTGAGATACAAATATGATATATGCATAGGGAGGGGAGGCTCGATGGTATCACAACCCTCTAAATGCCTGGAGTGGGTGTAGGATATAATGCATCGGTGGGTAAGGCATCATGGCGATCCTCAAAATGCTCTGAACGTCCAAATCGACAGGGGCACGCTGCTGACGTCTCTGTATCTCCATGTCATGGCGTGCGTGAATCGCCTGAATCTCTCTCTGGTGTGGACGGGATCTCCGGAGTGGGGGTCTCGGTCGTCGACGTTGTCGTCTAAGCTCCTCTGCTCTATGTAATGTGACACCCCACATGGAGCTGGGTCCTCGAGTGGCTGTGGGTCTGAAAAATCTGTGATATAAGTCTGAGGGGAGGGGGCCAGGTGTATCATCTCCATCTGCTGCTGGAGAAGTGATGCACGACGGTGCTTGAGCTCTACTAGGAAACGTCCTAGAGGGCACTGGTCCTCTGTCCCTAATAAAGCCCTGATCTCTCTGGGCCCCCTGAAGAGCTTCGGATAGCGGTCTCTGATGTCCTCATATGCCTTGCATCTACATGTGTAGTGCTCCTCGTCCTCCACCTCCTCTCGGCATATCCTGCATACTCTCTCGTCGCTCGGGGTATGTGTCGCTCGCCCAACCTCAATCTTGAGCTTGTGTGATGATACTCTGAGCTGCCCAATGGCCACTCTCTCAGCTGCTGCCATGTATGTGTCCATGTATCGTG
Source organism: Ceratopteris richardii (assembly GCA_020310875.1). NCBI lineage: Eukaryota > Viridiplantae > Streptophyta > Polypodiopsida > Polypodiales > Pteridaceae > Ceratopteris > Ceratopteris richardii. The sequence continues at coordinate 181,522,016 of CM035419.1, forward strand.
GTCTTTGAATGAAACCATTCGCTATCACAGTCAGGAAGTGCTCTCTGTAGTGTTGCTTCTTTGTGGGAAGAGGCTCCCGTGGTGCTATCCATTTCTCCCTGACGTGTATCTATAGTAAGTCCTGACGGATGATCCTATTCCTCTCCGAACGAGAGAGGGTAATGTGGGGGGAAGAGAGGTCATACTGAAAAGGGGGGGGATCGGTAATGCTCATGCCATGGTCTGCTAACCATCGGTAGTCTGTGCATACCATACTCTCTCATGCCCTGTCTCTGCAAAATGTCTAGAGCTCTCAAATGCAAGCCTGGTGAGTCGGCTGGTGGGGAGCCCTCTGACTCTCAGAATAAAGGTCACCAACTGGAAGAGGGCCTCCACTAGCATCAGTGGTGCGCCAAGCTCAGCTCGTATAATGTCATGTGGAACGGAGGGCTTGCTGCGCAGCGTGAGATCATGGTGATGTGGGGCCTGTCAATCCGCGTCCACATCGCCTTCATGATCCCTGGTGCCCATACTGCTGCTGCGTACATCAATGCGGGTGTCACTAGAGTGTCAAAGAGCCACCCCTTAGTCCGGGGCTCCTGAAAATGTGTCTGAAAGCAGCGTCTCTCCAATCCTGCAAGTGTCGCATAGCCTCACGTCAATCTCTCTCTCGCTGCATGTGCCATGGAGAATACCCCTGTGCTCCCCGAGAAGGTGACACCTAGGTAGACGTAGGAGTCCACTACCTCTATCTGTCCTCGAGCTGCAGTGAAAGAGACGCGATGGCGTACTGTCCTAGAGGTATGGAAGATCATGACCTTGGTCTTGCCAAGGTTCACTGTGAGTCCTCTCTCCATGCAGAAGGTATCGAGCGCCTGTAAATGTGATTGCAACCCCTCCTGTGACTCTGAAACCAAGACAATGTCATGAGCATATAATAGGATGTGTACTGGCATACCTTCGAGGTCTCCTCCTAGCCCTCCTGCGCGCTGTATATACTCCGTGATCTCTTCGATGTAGAGACCGAAGAGAGTGGGTGAGAGAGGGCAACTTGTTTCACCCCAATGGTGCTAACAAGGCTATCTGATAGGCCGCCGGGGCAGCGTACCTTGCCTGTGACTTGTGCATACAAAGCATGGATGGCCCATAGCATGTCTGATGGTAGCTGTAACTCTTGGAACCACTGTAGTAGTCTCTCTCGAGGGACCATGTCGAAGGGTTTGGGGAAATCCACAAAGCAACAGTATAGTCCCTGCTTCCTCGCCTTTGCGCTCTCAATCAAGCAATGAAGCACGAAGATGTGGTCGATGGTGGAGAAAGTGCGGCGGAAGCATGCCTGGCCGGGTGCTCTGATACCTGCTACCTCAGCGTGTGTACTGAGCTCTGCCTCTAGTACTGCCCCATATATCTTGGCCAGGATATGGCCTATCATAATAGTCCTGTAGTTCTATGGGTCCATCGTATCGCCGGACTTATGGATAGGCGTAATGGTTTGCATAGTCCACGAGTCAGGTAATCCCTCAACCAAAGCACGGTTGAAGAGATGGGCGATCAGGTGGGAAACTACATCTGCTGCGTATCTAAAGTGCTCGCCCTGTAGCCCCGTATGGTCTGCCGAATGGCCATGCTGTAGCTTATGGATGGCCTGTCGTACCATGCTTGCCGTGAATAGGGTGGATATCACAGGACGCGGTGTGGGAGGGATCGGCAATGGTGGCTGTCGTGGGACGTTATATAACCTCTGGGCGTATGTGTGCCAAGTCTGAGGATCTGCTATGGGTGTAGGTGGGCGTGGCTCACGTAGGGCCCTCCACGCGGTGGCACAATCTCTACTCATGAGAAGGGTCGAATAACTCTGCCTCCTGTCGCTCCTCGAGAGCTTGCCGCTTCCGGCGTGTGAGGGCATCATCTGTCGTCGTGCCTCCCTCTCTGTGATGGATCCCAAGATACTATGTGCTCTGAGGTGTCGGTATAGTCGCCTACACTCTTCATCGTACCATCTATTCTGGGGTGTATGCCCCAGCCGTGTCGAATGTGCGGTGCTATGGGTGGTGTATGGGAAGCTGAGAGTAGCGGATGTGTGGAGGATCGAGGAGAAGTGGGTGGTGAGCGTGTCCAATGAGGCAGAGGGATCAAGGGAGTAGATGCGCTCTCGAACATGGGAGCTATAGATATGTGCTAGCTCATGTCTAAAGTGAATGGTGGTATGGGCATGTGGCTATATGGCGACGGGGTGGGATATGCATGGTGAGCTGCGTATGGATAGGGCAAGATATGCGTGATCAGCTCCAATTGGTATGGGTGGGATAGTGAATGAGGTGATGAGATGTGTCGCCTGTGGGGGTCCGATAACATAGTCTACCACACTGCCCCCCTGTGGTGGCGTGGGTGGAATGCAGGTGAGACCACCCGAGGTGGGCCAGGTCGCCATCCCATTATATTTAATGAGACGATGTGCTTCTCCCATCTAGAGTGGGTGTCGGCGGTATGAGGTGGGTGTGGCGGTGTCGGCTGAGGCTCTAAGTGTAGACATATCCTCTATGGTATGAAGCATCTCAGGGTCGTCAAAGTCGTAGATATCACACTAGTGACTCTGAGTGCGGGCATTGAAGTCTCCTACAAGGAAGACTTCACCCATCCTGGTATACTCCATAATCATGTCATTGAGGCAGTCGTATGGCGATGTGGTGTCTGGTCCCTCCCCCCCTTGAGGGCTGCTCGGGGGAATGTGTGAAGCGCGAGCTGATGGGTGCGATATAGCAGATGGCAAAATACGCTGCTCTCTCCTCTGATAGCTGGAGGCATATCCACATGAAACGTGCCTCTGGGTCTCTGGCTACCACCTGTACCTTGTGCTGTAGCGACTGTATGTAGAGCATGGCTACTCCTCTCGATCCTCGTGTGGTATGCTGTCTCATCTGTCGGCGGTGAGCTGACTCCCACATATAGCCCTCAATCCTCGGTAGGCTCCTCCCCGGGCTCTCGTGTTTCTCTGTCAAGAAGATTATGTCTCTGCCCTCCATCACCTCCTCGAGGCGTCCTTGATGTGTCCACAACGATCCATTGCAATTCCAGACTGCAATGTGCAGCTCTTGCTGTGCTGTCTCATAGGCCGCGAATCCCTAGTCAATGGGCCGTCCATCAATGATGACATGACCGTCTCTGTATAGGGCACGATGCCCCTCCCGTCGTGCCTGGAGGACACGCGGCATGCATGCACGTCTTTGCTCTACCTGCATCCGTGTGAGGTCATCATCCAAATAGATGGGGGTGCCCGATGTAGTGCGTAGTAACGCCCGTCGTCTGAGGAAGTCTCTCCTCCGGGCCTCATCCGAGAACTGAATGATAAGTGCTATGCTCCGTGTGGTGTCCCGTTCTTCTCTCCAAGCTTTGGTGAAAGGGAGAGGCTCATCCGCGTGGTATCCAAGTAGTGTGCACAAGCGACGCCCGTCTTGCTCTCGTGATCCGTCTGTCTCTGTGAGACCGGAGATTCGAACATTGAGCCTGCGAGCCTGTCGCATCCGCTCCTCCTCAATGGTGGTGTGTACTATGTGGATCTCCTCATGGTGGTTGTTCTTCTTTGCCTCTTGTCGAAGGTTCTCTTTTACAACCTCGACCCATCCATCTTTCTTAGTCTCAAGCTCGCTCTGAGCCACCTCCATGCACTCCTTCTTGATAGTCACCCGAATGTCCTCTAGTTGTGGGGCGATCTCCCCCTCCTCACGTATGCTGTCCAGTTTCGTTCTCATATCAGTGAGCTCAGTGTGTAACTCCTCCTTGTCCTGTGAGTGCTTCTTGCGGATAGCAAGAAGCTCTTCCCGAAGGGATTCGTTTTCCTTCTCCAAAGTTGCCACCTTGGCTTCGAGGGCGACGACTCTGCGGGTAACCCCATTCAGTCCAAAATCTCCTTCTTTCTTGTGTTTTCCTATCAACTCTCGGAGGGTATGCTCTAAGGTGGCCAGCTATTCCTCCAACTTGGGAGCCATGGAATAAGAGGGAGAGAGATTAGGGTTAGAGTGTTGGATTAGGGTTAGGTTTTAAGTTTTAGCTTTTAAGTTTTAGGTGAGTTAAGGTTAGGGTTTTGGTTTTGGGTAGGCTAGTGTAGAGTTGTAGGGTTTTGGTTTAGGGCTAGGTTTAGGTTTTGGATTAGGGTAAGGTTCTAGGTTTTAAGTTTTAGGTTATAGGGTTAGGGTTTCGGTTTGGTGTAACTAGGGTTTCTGTTTTGGTTAGGCTAGGGTAGATTAAAACCATGGTATATATACATATACATATATATATATATATATATATATATATATATATATATATATATATATATATATATGTATATGTATATGTATATATATATATATATATATATATATATATATATATATATATATATATATATATATATATATATGTGTGTGTGTGTGTGTGTTATATCTACATGGCGGGGCTGGGGACCCCTCTAGGAGGGGAGGGCGGGGACTGAGCGGGAGGGAGAGAGAGAGAGAGAGGGAGAGAGAGAGAGAGAGAGAGAGAGAGAGAGAGAGAGAGAGAGAGAGAGAGAGAGAGAGAGAGAGAGAGAGAGAGAGAGAGAGAGAGAGAGAGAGAGAGAGAGAGAGAGAGAGAGAGAGAGAGAGAGAGAGAGAGAGAGAGAGAGAGAGAGAGAGAGAGAGAGATGGAGAGATGGAGAGAGAGATGGAGAGAGAGATGGAGAGAGAGATGGAGAGAGAGAGGGAGAGAGAGAGGGGGAGGGAGGGGGGGGGGAGAGGGAGAGGAAGAGAGAGGGAGAGAGAGAGAGAGAGAGAGAGAGAGAGAGAGAGAGAGAGAGAGAGAGAGAGAGAGAGAGAGAGAGAGAGAGAGAGAGAGAGAGAGAGAGAGAGAGAGAGAGAGAGAGAGAGAGAGAGATGAAATGAAATGAAATGATATATTTACGACTTCAGAAGGCCAAAATGACCTATGAGGCCAAAAGTTACAAAACTGGTGAATCTGATACAAAATCTGAGTACCAAAGGAAGTGGTATTGAAAATGAAAGATGTAAAATAGCTGAGAAAAGGCTAACACCAAGACTAATACAACAAAGGGCTGATACATAGGAGGGATGTGCTGATATACAAGGCTGGAGATCTATCCTCATCTACACTGTGGGCGTCTGAAAAGTACAGCTCGAATCCTCCGTTGTAGTCTCCGTCGATACTGTGTAGCACCTCTCACTCTCGGTCGTCTAGATCTCCCTAGCTCCACTGCTCGGTCTATGAGAGTGCCAGTAGTGGCTGTATGAGTGTGGATAGAGCTCCGTACCAGATGCTCTACTGACTGCTCCTCTAGCTGCCCAGTGTCTGGTGTAAAGAAATCCGTAATCTGTCTCTGGGACTGTCTCCCTCCAGCTCTCCTCAATAGAGTGTCTCTATGTCTGTGTACCTCTAGTAGATATAGTCCAAGTCATCTCTGATCCTCAAAACTCATGACTCTAGATAGAGGCCCAAAACCCTCTCTGAATAGACAATTAAAACAGCCCCGTATCTCATAGTATACCGTGCAATGACATATGTAATGTAGCTCTGTCTCTGGCTGTAGGTGACATAGACGGCATATCCTGCTATCTTCTGGTACCCCTCTGAATCTGCCTGTCTCAATCTCAAGCTGATGTGAGTTGTGCGCAACTGGCCAATGGCACAACGCAAGGCATGGGAAAGGTGTGTATCCATGTATCTAGGTCGAGTCACAAACCCATCCGTTGTGAGGTGTAACAAGATGCTCTCTATAGAAAGCCATCTTCGTACCCAACTCCTGTGTAGGCTCAATCCATGTATGCAGGTACATCAGGGGTGTCTGTAAAGAGTACTGGAAAGGAGGCAGCCTGTCCATGGTAGGCTCAATCCATGTATCCAAGTACATCAGGGGTGTCTGTAAAGAGTACTGGAAAGGAGGCAGACTGTCCATGGTAAAACCATGTATATGAAACCATGATGTCATCTATGCAAACCAGCATGATGTATCCCCCTGCAGGGCTAGTTGTCTGGATGACTCGAGGGCCAGCCTTGTATATCTATCTCTGGTAGTGTCCCACAAGCTGTGTACAAAGGAGACTGCTCTAGTGAGTGCCTCAATCTCAATAGGGGGAGCAGCTAGCTCTGCTCGAATGATATCATGTGGTACGGAGGCCTTGGCTCTAATCAGCCTAGAGATCATAGATACCAAGGGCCTCTCCATGACTTTCCACCCATCCTGACCTATAGAAGGTCCCCAAACCTGTACCCCATAGAGCATAGTAGAGGCAACCAAAGTATCAAAGAGCCATAACTTTGTCCTGGTTCTTGAAACTGAACTTGCGAGCACATCCTCTCCAATCCTCCCAAAGCTGTAGATGCTCTAGTCAGTCTAGTCTCTGCTTCTCTCCTCAAGGAAAAATGCTCTCCTCAAGGAAAATCTCGGTCCAGTGAATACTACCCCCAGATATGTGTATGCATTTGTATACTCCACAACCTCCTTCCAATATGTGAAAATAGGTGTTGATCTCCTGATCCACTGTGGTGTGGTGTTAAACACCATAACCTTGGTTTTACCAAGGTTTACAGACAGACCACTATCCTCTGCAAAGCTGTGTAGAGCATCCAAGTGTCGTTGCATACCCTCCGGTGAGTCAGATATCAAAACAATATCATCAGCATATAACAACAATGGGATCCACGTCCCTTCCAACTCGGCCCCTCTATCACCCTCTTTGTCAATGTAATCAGACACCTCATCAACATACATACCAAATAGAGTAGGAGACAGTGGGCAACCGTGTTTCCCTCCAATAGTAGAGTGAACTAAATTAGATACCCCTTCTGGGGTGCAAACTCGTCCCACCACTGATATGTACAAAGCCATAATCCCCCACATCAACTCTATGGGTACCCCATCTCCTGTAGTCTGCGCTTCAATCGAGCTCTCGACGCCATGTCAAATGCTTTGCGGAAGTCCACAAAGCTACAATAAATCTGCTTCCCGTGTGACCTTCCCTCTTCAATGATGGCTCTAAGTGTCAGAATATGATCAAGAGTGGAGAGACCCCTCCTGAAACCTGCCTGACCCTTTGCCCGCATACCCTCACCCTCCGCCCAATCACTCAAGTGCTGCTCAAGAATGGATGCATACAACCGTGCCAATGTGTGTCCAACCATAATAGTGCGGTAGTTTCCCGGCTCTATAGGATCCCCTGCCTTGAAGATAGGCACAATAGTAGACAATCTCCAAGTCTCAGGTAACCCTTCACACATGGCACGATTGAACAACACTGCAAGAACCTCCATCAACATATCTCTAGCATGAATAAAATGCTCCGCTACTAGACCGTCATGGTCATATGCCCTCTCGGTCCTCATCCTGTCAATGGCCCTCTGTACCATTCGAGCGGTAAAGAAAGTGCTCGTGGCTGGGCACGACTCTGCAGGGCCCGGAAGGGGTTCCTGTCCAGGAACCATATATAGCGATGTCGCATACTGACCCCATACATCAAGTGAAGTAATCGCTGGGGGAGTGGAGTGCTCATGAAAAAGTCGCCATGCCTCTCTTGAGTCCCTGTTCAAGAACATCTGATATTAATCTCGCTCCAACTGAGCCAGGTAAGCCCGCTTCTTTCGTCTCACAAGGCGACGGAAAGCAATCTGAGATCGTCTGTAAGTGATAACTCCTAGCAGAAGATCCCTCTGAAGTTGGGCTCTCATCTCTCTGCATTCCTCGTCATACCAACTATTCAGGGGCATGCTTCCAGACTGTCGCCTCCGAACAGGCCGGGTGTGTGGATATGCCAGTGATGCGGCACTATGCGATGTCTCCGTTAGTAGAGTGGTGCACTCCTCTAGTGAGAGACATGGACCAACTGTGCGTAGACGGTCCCAGATCTCCTTTGTATAAACGGAATCGGTCTCTGATGTAAATGTGTAACGGGTATGTGACCTGCCTACTGATGTCTGGGCTGCACTGTACTGAAAAGAGATTGATAGTGTCAAAAGAGCATGATCCACTACTACACCCACTGGCCTAGCTCCCACTGTGAAATCCTGAATGCAGGGGATGAAGCTCGGCTGTGTCATGCTATAGTCAGAGAGAGAGAGAGAGAGAGAGAGAGAGAGAGAGAGAGAGAGAGAGAGAGAGAGAGAGAGAGAGAGAGAGAGAGAGAGAGAGAGAGAGAGAGAGAGAGAGAGAGAGAGAGAGAGAGAGAGAGAGAGAGAGAGAGAGAGAGAGAGAGAGAGAGAGAGAGAGAGAGAGAGAGAGAGAGAGAGAGAGAGAGAGAGAGAGAGAGAGAAAGAAAGAAAGTCATATTAACGTCTTCTTCTGGAGGCCAAACTTGGCCTATGAGACAAACCATGTACAAGTGTAGTAACCCTGTGTAGAAGATAAAATGAAATAAAAAGTATATCGCTACACAAAGCTATATAGGGTTGGAAAAGGCTGGGGAGACGTGGCTCTGACTCTGCAGATAGTGGCCACGTAATACATGGGGGGATCCAAAATGTGAGTAAAACGCCCTAGCTACTTGTGATGGGTGGAGGTGGGTGTAGTATGTGGTACATCGATGGTGGTCTGAGTGCCTCTCGAAAGAAGACAACCTAGGGGGTGGTGGTATGCCTATGCTCCATCATGTGGTCGTAGGCAATCCTGATGCGTGAGATATCCTCATGATATAGTCGTGGTCGACGATATCCGCCCATGCGTGGTCGGCGCTGCGCTCTCTGTGCTGTTGCCTGGTGTAGCGTGAGCCCTATAGATGGACCTCTCTGATGTAGCTCAACTCGCTGAAAGAACTGCGTAATGGTCTGCTGGGTACTCACCCGTGGCTGATGTATGGGCTGTAGTGACTGCTCTCGCCTCTCGTATGCTGCTGTGAGAAAGCGTCCCAAGCGTCTCTGGTCGCCCATAGTCATGCACAGCTGGAATGACTCCTCGATCTGGAACTGTGTTCGTAGGTCTAAGTATGCTGGACATCTGATAACAAAATGCTCCTCACTCTCTACCTCTGTCTGGCATACTGGGCACCACCTCTCCTCACGGGGGACTCCCCTGGACCGACCCCTCTCAATCTCGAGCTGATGTGATGAAACCCGGAGCTGCCCAATGACGACTCGTAGGTGGTGGGGAAGGTAGGTCTGCATGTATCTCGGGATGTCGATGAAGCCCGTGCCCGATATATGTAGAAAATGCTCGCGGTAGTAGAGCATTTTCGGTGGCAATGTACCCCTAGGGCTCACCCATGTCCTCTGTATGTATGTATGCCATATCTCCTGACGAATGATCCTATTCCTCTCTTGATGAGAGAGCGAGTAGGTGGGTGCATGAGAGTCGTACTGTAGTGGTGGTAGCCTGTCTATGTCAAAGCCATGGTGGGCAAGCCAGTCTCGTGTCTGTGCATACCATGAGGAGGTGTCGCCTGCTAATGCCATATCACGTGATGCCTCGAAAGCACGATAAGCAATGCGCTCTATATCCATGCTCCGAAGTCTGTGTAATAGGCATACTGTCTGGAATAGTGCCTCAACTAGCATCGGTGGTGCAGCGAGCTGTGCTCTAATGATATCATGTGGTACTGAAGGCTTGCTGCGGATAAGTCTGGCAATCATGAGGATCTGTGGCCTCTCTAATGCTGTCCATACTGATGTAGCTAATCCTGGTCCCCATATGGCTGCCCCATACATGAGAGAGAGAGAGAGAGAGAGAGAGAGAGAGAGAGAGAGAGAGAGAGAGAGAGAGAGAGAGAGAGAGAGAGAGAGAGAGAGAGAGAGAGAGAGAGAGAGAGAGAGAGAGAGAGAGAGAGAGAGAGAGAGAGAGAGAGAGAGTGTTTTTACGTCTATTAGGAGGCCGAACTCGGCCTATGAGACAAATCGATGTACATGGGTGTATCTTCTGTCTATCAGAGAAGATAAAAGTGCTGAAAAAGAAACTGGTAAAGTTGATACATATCTCCGTGAAATGCGTGTGGAGATACCCATGAAAGGGGGGGGTGTAAGGAGTGTGATATCTATGGAAGTCTATATGCAAAGGGGTAGTACAACAAGCATGGGAATGCATCTGAAACGACAACTAGCTCCATCCTGTGCTAATGGGTGGGTGTAAGATGTGATACATAGGTGGAGGTGGAGTCAGGGCCATCGTGATAGCTGCAACGGGATCAGCCATCATCTGGAATCGTCTCTCCTCCATGGCGCCATGGTGACGAGCCTGGATCTCTGCAATCTGATGTCGGTGATCTCGGGGCCCGATATCCTCTAGCATGGGGTCGTCTCCTAGCTCGAGCAGCCTGAGCCTGCTGAAGAGTCACCCCTCTCGGTGTGTGGGCTGAGGGGGGGAGGGCTGTAGCACGTCGTGGAATAAAGAACTCAGTGAGCAGACTCTGTCTCCCTCCTGTATGGGCTGCTACAGTAGGCTGGAGTAGGGAATCTCTGTGACTCTGTATCTCTAGTAGGAATCGCCCGATTGCTTGTCTCTAGAGTCCATGATCTCTCGGAGGGTGGGCTGCCCTGTAAATAGAGTCCCGTATCTACCTCTGATGCCATCATATGCGCTACATCTGCATACAAAGTGCTCCTCATCCTCTATCGCTACTCTGCAAACCCTGTATATCCGCTCCTCTCTGGGAATGTATGCGGCTCTGCCCGTTTCAATCTCTAGTCTATGTGATGAGACTCTCAACTTGTCTGCTACAGTAGGCTGGAGTAGGGAATCTCTGTGACTCTGTATCCATAGTACAAAGTGAGTTTTAAAAACGAGTTTTAAAAACGGGTTTTAAAACGTTTAGTACGTAGGGTACTAAAAAAATGGAAATAAAAAACGAGTATTATATTTTGTCGCAACATTAATTTTTTTTTTTTTCAAAAAAACCATGAATAATGCATGTCTAGCATTCATTTACATATCTAGTGGTGAAAACACATAAAAAACTTAATCTACAACCTTATAGAACTTAGAAGACAATACTAGAGTAGAATGTAGATATCAATGATAAACCGTGAATGTCAGAACTGATGAGTCATAAGTTACTCAAATCTTATACAAGAATGGTAAAACCATATCATAAGCCTAAATCCAACAAGATACATCCATGATCCATCATCCAACTGATCACTATCACACTATGTCCAAAATATATGAAGCATGCTATACAAACTAAAGTCTAAGATGACTCTGCAATGTCCTCGGTAGAGACATCATCTATGGGCTCATCATCAAATGTGCTAGCCCATGACGATGTACTATCTGAGTCTGTATGTCCAAATGTAGCTGCAATCTGAGCCATCTCTCGTCCCAAGTCATCATCTCCACTAGAAGATGCGGCTGAATCCTGCTCCCAATCCTCTCGAACAACTGGATGATCTCTCTGAGTGGTAGAGGATCCACCACCCCTTCCACGACGTGGTCTACCCCTTCTTGAAACATACTTCTGTGGATTCCGGCTAGTGGATGGTAATGATGGATCACCTACATAAACAATGCATATATATGAGAGAAAATCATAGCAATGGGCATACTTGTGTAACATGTTACGTAATACTAAATAGTATTACAAATTTACAATTTACCTACCCCTTCGAGTGCGGCTACGAGTTTGTCGTACAAATCTCTGAGACTCCTCTGCAAGCATAGCAAAGATATCCCTCTCTTCCTGAGGGATTTGAGGAATATCTTTGACTTTACCGATATCAACTAGATCAACATTTACCTGCAAAATTCAGTTTTTTAATCAAAATTCAGTCTAGACTCTAGTCAATAGCTTTAAGCTTTCATGAAACTTCAAATTTAGAACTTACCTGTAGTGGGGCTATGTTGATCCCTTTAGTCTCTAACAACTTGAGGTTACAATGGCAATAAACCAATCTCTCAAGTTGTTGAGGACTCAATCTATTCCTTTTTTTCGTATGGAATAGAGCCCATGTACTCCAGTTCCTCTCTGCAGGACCTGTGCTACAATCTTGCGAAAGAATTCGCAAGGCTAATCTTCGCTATGAATCATGATTCATGAAAAAAAATAATAGATCATCATTCATAAAAAATAGATTCAAATGGATTTTGAAAGACTAAATGGTAAAAATACTTACCAATAGTGGAGTACTCACTCCATATTTCTCCCACCATGTGACTGGAGCAACCTGGTTCTCGCGTAGCCTTGCAGTGGGCTGTCCAAAGTAGCGTTCCATGCTACGGAACTGCAATCTCTCAGTCTCTAACTGTGACAAAATACCAACATCACCGCCGCTCCATCGCATGATGTAGTCAATCCAACTATCCTCTAGCTCAATGTCTGTAAATTGTTCCTTACTTCTCCATAGTGGATGAAGAATATGAGCAACGGCATGGATTGGTTTATGAAACCAATCCCATCTTTTTCTCACAGCATCACATAAAGTGGTCTTCCTATATAAATTATAATAAACAATGAAGTTATAAACATCATACATGTGAATCATGAATGTACTCTATCATATGATGATTGATCAATTGACAAAACTTACTCAATGTCCGAGAGTCCGACAACTTTCTGGATGCTTTCTTGTATACGATCAATGTACTCGTATACAAGACCAAGTGTGCTGCCCTCCATATCTGTGATGCGAAGAACACTGTACACTGGCTGAATGGCAGCTACCAACGTATCTCCCTTCGTCCAAAACTCATCATCTCCCATAATGAGCGCTGAGAACTGTGTGAAGAGAGTGTCTCCTCCTCTGACCTCCTGAATGTTGTACCAATCCTCAGCCACCACCGTACGTAGAAGCCCTTTTCTTACTCTAAGGACTCTATCAAGTACTATATACATGTAAACCGTGTCATAGAGGGTTTCTGGAAATCCAAGGTAGAGTGGGCACGAAAGATGTTCAATACTTTGGGCTTAGTAGTGACAAATTTCACAATGAATTTTGCTTTATCAAGGATTGACTTCACCCATGGAAGTGCCCCAATGTCTTCCATAAGCAAATCTAAACTGTGGGATGCACATGGTGTCCATGTAATCTTGGGGTATGCCTCTTCAATCATACGCCCCATCGACACGCAATTGGACCCATTGTCGGTCACAACTTGCACTACATTCTCACTTCCCACATCCTCAATGGCTTTCTTAACATGTGAGAATATGAATTCACCTGTCACTACTGTGCCTGGTGCATGGGCTGGTATAGCACGTAAAAACATTGTGCCTTTGCAAGAGGACACAAGGATGTTATAAACATTCCTTTTACGAATGTCGGACCAGCCATCGCATAGAATAGAGCATCCATATTTCTCCCATACAGATCGTAGGGATAACATTTCAGTCTCTACCAGCTTTGTTTGCCTTGAGAGCTCAGTAGTGCGCAAGGTTTGTCCTGAAGGACCCTCCCAAGCAACACCTATTCTACTAATGGCTTTCATTGCCCTCTTCCATGGAAGAGTATTAGCAACATTAAATGGAATGCCACATTGAATGAAGAGTTTGGTCAACTCTCTAGTGGCCTCTTCCATATGTTGCTTTTGCACTCCAGCCCTTATATTGCCTCTCATGAATATATTACTATCAGGGATCTTAGAATGTGATGGATGACGTGAAAAAGAGGGAGAGGCATCTGTGCGTGGCATTTTACTTGCACTGTGATCATGAACTTGAGGAGACAAGATTTCATCATGAAGAGGCTCATTTCCCGCACCCACAGTGCTCTCAGACGATGGAGGCATAGGTAAATTACCCACCCCTCGGCTCAATTGGAGTTGAGCACTCAACTCCTCTACGGTTTTTTGAGGTATGGAAGTGCATTTTCCAATGCCTCTTCCTCTCAACCCAAGGAGATGAGCTTTCATGCGGGATGCTGAGCCACCATAAATGCCCTTGCAATAATTGCATTCCCAAGAGGTGGGCTATGAATTTTCACATGGTTACGGATGACATCGGGGGCTCTACCCATGGTGAAAGTTGAAACTTGCAAAATGATGAAGGGCTGAAAGCTGAAACTATGTGCAAACTTCAAAGAAGGCAAGATTGAAGAGAGTCTAAACTCTAGAGGGCAACAATACGTGCAAGACAAGAGAAGGCAAGAGAGGGAAAAGAGTCAAGATCACTCAAGCTCTCCACTCACTCCTCCAAGGTGCACTCGGGCTGCAGCTCGCAAAAGTCCCAATAGGGCAGAAATCGACGAAAAGGCAAAAGTAGAACGCGGAGGTTTTTTTCAAAAAAAAAAAAAAAAATAAATAAAAAACGTATTAGGACGTCCGGAACGTCCGGACGTCCTAAACGTTTTTTAAAAAGCGTAAAAAACGCGTTTTTTTTAACTATGTCTGTATCTCTAGTAGGAATCGCCCGAGCTGTCGCTGGTCTCTAGAGTCCATGATCTCTCGGAGGGTGGGCTTCCCTGTAAATAGAGTCCCGTATCTACCTCTGATGCCATCATATGCGCTACATCTGCATACAAAGTGCTCCTCATCCTCTATCTCTACTCTGCAAACCCTGCATATCCGCTCCTCTCTGGGAATGTCTGCGGCTCTGCCCGTCTCAATCTCTAGTCTATGAGAGAGAGAGAGAGAGAGAGAGAGAGAGAGAGAGAGAGAGAGAGAGAGAGAGAGAGAGAGAGAGAGAGAGAGAGAGAGAGAGAGAGAGAGAGAGAGAGAGAGAGAGAGAGAGAGAGAGAGAGAGAGAGAGAGAGAGAGAGAGAGAGAGAGAGAGAGAGAGAGAGAGAGAGAGAGAGAGAGAGAGAGAGAGAGGAGGGAGGGAGGGAGGGAGGGAGGGAGGGAAGGAGGTGTCACAGCTCATGTTTTTCTATCCAGACCATTTGAATGCTTGGGAGGTTTACCCTCGAGCGCCCAATTGTGTGCAACTATAAGGTGTGCTAGTGCACCTGCATGCCACCTTCGAGCCAAGCTCTCGTTGCCATCCCGTTGTAACGTTCTTATGAAAGTAATTCAAAAGGCTTTCTTTGCAAACATCTTGGCGTTCTATGTATGGGTGGAAGGGTAGAGGATGTGAGGGGCGGGCATGAGATAGGCGATGGGTGTCGGGAGCGGAGGGGGGTGTGGGAGGAGCAAGCAGAGGGTGTTGGTGGCTGGGAGAGGCACATGTATCGAGCTAGGCCGGGGGGGGGGGGGGGGGGGAAGCTAGGCAGAGGGCGTTGGTGGCAGGGAGAGGCACATTTATCGGGGGGGGGGGGGGAGCTAGGCAGAGGGCGGGAGGGTTTCTCGCAGCTAAGTTGAGGGCAGGGAGGATTTCACACAGGTACAGATGGCAGGGGCGAGCTAGAGGGAGAGGGGGGAGGGGAAGGGGGGAGGGGGAATATATATATATATACATATATATATATATATATATATATATATATATATATATATATATATATATATATATATATATATATATATATATATATATATGTGTGTGTGTGTGTGTGTGTGTGTGTATGTATGTATGTATGTATGTATGTATGTATGTATGTATGTATGTGTGTGTGTGTGTGTGTGTGTGTGTGTGTGTGTGTATGTATGTATGGATGCCGGAGGGAGGTGTCACATCCCCTGTTTTTCTATCCAGGTCAGTTCCTGGGAGGTTTACCGTGCAGCACCAAATTGGCAACTATAAGAGAGAGAGTCAGGGAGGGAGGGAGGGAGAGGGGGAGGGAGAGGGGGGGGAGAGGGGGAGGGAGAGGGGGGGGGGAGAGGGAGGGAGGGAGGTTTCACGTCCCCTTTTTTTTTATCCAGGTCATTTCAGTTCCTAGGAGGTTTACCCTGCGGTGCCGAATTGGGAACTATAAGGGGTACACATGGATGCCACCTCCCCTGCCAAGCTCTCTTTGCCGTCCAATGTAACCTTCTTATGGAAGTAATTCAAAACGCGTTCTCGGCAATCATCTTGGCTCTCTGTGTACGTGTGTTCTTGCTGTGTCAAACACTGAGAGTTATACCATATAGAGGAAAAAAGTTCCCTTTCTTTCTCAAGGCCCGAAAGAGGACCCAAGGCATGCGCAAGAACACACGTACACAGCAAGCCAAGATGTTTGCCAAGAAAGCGTTTTGATTTACTTTCATAAGAAGGTTACAACGGGATGGTAAAGAGAGCTTGGTTGGGGAGGTGGCATCCAGGTGCAGTACTACCCCTTATAGTTGCGCACAATTCGGCACCGCAAGGTAAATCTCTTAGGCACTGAAATAGCCTGGATAGAAAACCAGGGGCTGTGACAGGAGGGGGGATTTGCGGGGGGGGGGGGGGGGGGACTCTAGAAAAATGTCAATATGACAATGAGACCCAAAAGCTACAACATTGTGAATCTGATACATATCTGTGCTGAAGAAAGAGAGGACGGGGAGTGGGAGCATAATGATTTGGCTTCTGTGCTGAAGAAAGAGAAGACGGGGGGAGTGAGCTTCATGATTTTTACTTCTGAGATTTATTCATAGACAAATATAATAAATTAATGTGCTACACTGAATGGTTGCACAGTTTGGATTGTTGCCTGTCTTTTTCACTTATGACGTTTCATCCAGAATTTTGTTTTTTACAGCCGAGTCTGAGATTGAATGTTCTCTTAGAGAGACATTTTCGGTTCTTGTTAGAGCGCATTACATTGAAAGATGTCCTGCACCAGAGCCAGTTTCTCCATCCAGGCCACCTCCAGAGACAAAGAAGAGTCGCACTAATGCGGTATCAATTTATGTTTTTCTTATCATTTAAAGAGTGCTTCAATCCATGGTGCATGTGACACAAGGATTTTGTTTTGCAAGAATATTGACTTGATACTATAAAATGCTAAAGAATTTTGTGCATAGGAATCCTAATATATCGTCGTGACTAAAACAAATGTGATTTATAATATGTTCGAGTCCAAATGTCATGTAAGTTTACTCAATTTTTGGAAAGAAAGGGGACTTTTTTTCTCTATATGGTATAACTTTGTGTTTGACACAGCATGCTTGCTGAAATCATTGTCATACATGGCATGGAGATCAATGATTGACATTGAATTGTTTTAGGTCTGTGACATCACACCTCTCCTTTTAATCTTAGTGTAGTTCTCTTTGTATCTATTCAGAAAGTCCTCAAGTTATGTCATTTATGTCATTGCGTAGGAGCTGCAAAGCAACTTTCGTCTGCATGACTGCTGTTGAAAGACATTCTGTGATGCTTCCCTAACTTGTTTTGATGAATTCAAAATTAGGGAAAGTTAGCAAACAGAATATACATATTATGTTATGGAGAGAACAATGTGGATATGATTAGCATCTTGTGGTTATTTTATTTAGTTATTACCAGTCATAATCTTAAGGAATGTGGGTGCACTATTGCAGCATATAGTCATATTCAGGGGCTCTGATTCGGTCAATTCTTAGCTCTGGGGCATCAACATTTCATTATTCTAATACAGTCGTATTTACTGAGAAGTAGGTTTTTCCTATATTGGGATATCTGTAAGTGGTGGAGATTGCATTGTTATTTCTCAAACCACCAGTAGAATTATATTCCATATTGATAAAGCATTCTTTTTGCTGTAGCATTTTTTGAAAGACTAAAATATTTCGTAATAGGCCCGTTGAAAATGAAGAACACTTACTATTATATTTGATAATGATTTCTGTGTTCATCAGCCTAGGAGCATTGAAAATGAAGAAACCAGGATTCTTGCTGTAGCATTTCATGAAAGACTGAAATGTCATACGCTTCTTTTCTTTCTTTCTGTTTTATGCGAACACTTATCATTATATTTGGTGATGGTTTCTGTGCTCATCAGCCTAATAGGACCGTTGAAAATGAAGAAACCAGGATTCTTGCTGCTGCTGCGCCAATGGAGGCTGAGCGCTTTTTGTTAGGTTTGCCTGATACTGGAAAGAAAGTGATGGATGAAGATGGGGATATGTCCATCACTGATGTAGCCCCAGGTCAGAAGGTATATATTCTGTTCGAAAAGGCTGCAAATATAGAAAAAATCAGTGAAATGTTTAACAATGTTAGCTCCATTTTCAAAGTGTGGTTGCTTGGTCTGATCATAAATGAATAAAAGGTTTTTTAAGGGACTCCCATATACATGGCATCTCAACTGTTTTAGTCCCCCCCCCCCCCCCCCCCCCCAAAAAAAAAAAAAAAAAAAAAAGAACACACACACACACAACAAAAAAGAAAACCACACACGCACTTGTGCACGCGCGCGCGCGCACACACACACACACACACACACAAATGAAAAATAAAATTGAGCTTCCTATGTGAACAAAGGATCAGCTGCTCCAACTTCAGAAATTTGATATCACCCTGTACCATGGTCCATACCAGGCTTTAGAAGTTTCTTTCTTACTCTTAAGTCTTTGACAAGTGCTAGAAACATATAGCATAAGTGTGTGATTGAGGGTTCTTAAAATCCAAGGTAGAGTCTACACAATCATCCGTCATCAACTCAAGGCTATGCACAAGGTGACTCCCCATATCTTCTATGGTTTTTTGGACATGAGAAAAGATAAATTGATTACTAAATGCTTTGCTAGTGTGTGTGTTGTATGACATGTATTTTCCTCATGTCAAACCAACCTTCACACAATATGGAGAAGCCATACTTTTTCCATAAGGCTCTCAAGGAAAATATCTCTATCTCCATCAATTTTCTTTGTTTGGGGAGCTTAGATGCTCATTAGACTTCTCTTGATGACCCTCTCGAGTAACTTATATCTTACAACCCCCATGACCTTATCCATGCAATAGTATTTCCTACATTGAATGGGATACGACATTTTATAAAGAGCTTGGTTAGCTCTTGGGTTGCCTTGTTCATTTGCTTTTGAATTCTAACTCTCACCTAACCTTCAAAAATATTTTTGTCCTTGCAATCTTGGTTTCAGCAATCATAAAGGTACTTGAAGAGCTCATGCTGTCACTTTGTGGCACTTCAGATGCACAAAGGGTGATATCATTAATAGGAGAGGATTGAATGCCATGTTAATTCTCATTGCTATGTGATGATGGGAGAATAGGCATATTACCCATTCCTTAGCTTAGTTGAGGTTGACTCACCTGAACCACAACTTGAGATGTTGTCAACCCAAGGAGATGAGTCTGGATGTGAGATGTGGTGCTAGTGGAGATTGCTATGCAATTGTTGCATTGCCAACAATTTTGGTAAGTTGTTTTTGCATGGTTGCAGATATAGTTGTTACTGACGGGAATCTGATTTTTGACTTCTGATGGGATTTTGACATTGGATGGGTCCGACAAAATGTTTGACATTTACGGACACAACCTAAAAAGGAACATAAAATTTAAAGAAAAAAGAATATATACTCACAAAACCATACTAAAAATAAATTATCCATGAAATATTATTCATATATAAGATGAACATGTGAACATGCCTATGGATGAACCATTTCTAATAAGACACTACTCAATATGACAAAAGGCAAACTTCTGGATTTAAGTAGACGATGAGTGACACTTCGAAATATGTATACATGTCGGCTCCAACAACAAATACATACATCCATTGCATGTATAGAGTATACGTACAGAGTCTAGAGTCATGAATCGAGTCTCATATTATATATATACTGTAGAATGTACATGTTGAAGATGATTGTCGATAACTATATATGGGCCGAAGCCTAACACTAGTTGTACTCTATGGTCTCCATAGTCTCTTGCATGAGTCAGCATGCTCCGCCATTGTTGAATAACTAGAGAATGTATGTTTGCAGATTTCAGAATGCCTCGTAACCAAAGAAGAAAAACGGTAGGTTACTAACGCCATGCTAATGCATTAGCTATCGAAGTCCAGTAAAGGCTAGGAAAAAAGTGCGGATTCATCTATGGTTGCATATAGATCTAGAGTCTTATTTTGATGATGATAAATCTTGATAAGCGTATAATTGTAGGACCCAAGTTGCAGAAAGGGTAAGATTCTCTCTCCCTCTCTCTCTAGGGATATGATGGATCCTAGCATTTATTGGAATCATGATTGGCCCCATATCAGCCAAACTCTATGGAGCGATACTTGAGGAGGAGCTTAGTACGCATGCTGAGCAAGTGGGCTTGCTTTCGATGTGACTTTTTCATCATTGAGCACATCTTTACTTTGACATGTCTCATTGATTAGGCACGGGTGAGGAAGAGGAGACTACAGTGTTGCTTTGTGGACTTCTGCAAAGCATTTGATATAGTACCTAGAGAGAGACTCTTCTGATGACTACTTGATCTTGGGGTTACGGATGACGTGCTATGGGGGATCTATGCTTTATACGAGCGGGTATCTAGTTGGGTCAGATGTCCAAGAGAGCTTTTTGATACCCTTTAGCACTACAGGAGTGAAACAAGGTTGCCCATTATTCTGTACTTTATTTGGGATATACATTGATGTGACTGTAGATTTTATACATCAGCATGGGGTTCAGGAGTGGAGTTGGGGGAGCCTCTGAGAAGAGGAATGCATTTGGTGTGTAGTGTGCCAGTGATCTTGTGTTTATGATTGCCGATTCGGGGATGCGTGGGAGTACTCAATGCATGGAAGGAGACCCTTTCAGAGAACAATAGGCAAAGCAAGGGTTCGGCCAAGTGCCAAATGAAGAACATGAAGAAGCAGAAGTCACATTGATTGTGTTGTAGAAAATGAGATTTCCCACTTAGATTCTCCATGGTCATTACATTCATGTTGTAGTGTCTAGATTCTCTGATTCTACTTTTTAGAATCTACACATGTATGGACATGTAGCCTCTAAAATAGGAACATAGTTGGTATGTAGTGTGGTAGTGATCTTGTGTTTGTGAGTGCCAATTCGAGATGCTTGGGATAACTCAATGCATGGGAAGGAGATCCTTTCAGAGAATGATAAGCAAAGCAAGGGTAGGGCCAAGTGCTGAATGAAGAACACTGATTGTGTTGTAGAAAATGAGATTTCCCACTTAGATTCTCCTTGGTCATTACGTTTATGTTATAGTCTCTAGTTTATCTGATTTTACTTTCTAGAACTAGTTTTTTTTTCCGATCGGTAATATGATGTGACATCTTTCTATTCTCATGATAATGTGATATCATATATGTAAGATGATCATTGTGTCTTAGCTCATTTTTCTGTATATGAAATTTTGATATTATGATGATGATGTAGAATCTCTTTTCGACATGATGAAATATGACTTGTCACTAGTCACTTTTGCCGTGGACTCTGAATGTTTAACATGCGTCGTACATATTTTGCCTAGAAAACATCGTTCTTTTATAGCTTTGTTGTTATTGGTCATTTCAGAATGTTAACCTGTCCCGGGGAAGTGTTCCTCGGACATGCTAGGCTCCTGTCATGTCCTGTCCCCGTACCCATCCCCTAATGACTTTGGTCTAAGCCTCTACCTCACAAACTTTTATATATGCTTGGATGAAGAGTACTACTTACAAAGGTGATTTGACAATACTTACCTCGTAAGTAATAGGTCCGACCATCTTGAGTTGAGATGAGATGTTGACACTGAAGCTCTACTCATATCTCTCTCTTAGAGTAAGCAGGAGATTGTTCATTGTAGCATTTGATTGTCCTCTCCATTCTTGTACCACCTTTTATGTTCTAACTTCCAATGACCGAGTTCCCAAGCATGATAAGGCCAATGTCAATACTATGTACAAACATTTGAAAACTTGGGTATGTCTGATATTTGAAATGTGCTTTGAACCTTAACTTTCATCTCTGTTCCACCAAATCCTTGACATTTGAAGTAGACCCTCATATAGTAACAAACTGACAATATGTCTTGCCAACTTCCCAATTTGTAGGTATGGACTTCATTCGCATAGGGCATCCTATGCCATATGCCCTTCTTTCAAATCGAATATCCATGTAGTTGACTCGAGGAGAGAACATGGCTGTGTTTCAACTTTCTAGGTTTCAAGAAACATGTATATGCCAAATCTGCAACGGTTGTTGACAGTCTCCTCAAACAAGGAGTACTGCCATAACAACTGAATGGATGTTTAAAGGTTGTTTTTCCTAAGTTCCTAAGGAACATTAATGTTGCAATACTTTTAATCATCTCTGCTCTCGTCTGTCCATACACTATGTATTGTCACATCACTTGACTCTAATGCATAAAATTGACCATATTGGCAAGAGGAAGATCAGGAAATGAATTTGTATCTGGGTTAACTGTAATAATTGACAATCCTCTCTTATCTTCTCATACATCTGATAATGATTAAACTTTAAGAACATCTCATTGCAAAAGACTAAGCAGCAAAACGTGTCTTGATACATGAAATCAGAGGGGATACACATCAGTCACAAAGAAACCTGCTAGAATTGCAGCTATGGTTTGTTTAATTATTAGACTCAAAATCATGTACTTGACTGAGTCAAATAATCAAGAGTTCCCTAATACACTTTCACAATTTAAAGTGGGATATTATGTCTAACATGTACTAACGTACACATAATACAGTTATAGACTCCTACTATATTGGTGGTTTAGATGTGATTCCTTTATTTTTCTATTGTAATGTAGAATCATGAGTGTTGATTCCAAGTGGATGTTCTGATATCTAATACATGAGCATGACACATCGGGTTGTATCTTGCAAAGCTATATGTATGTTTTTTATTGCTACTTATGCACACAAAGAATGATATTTTAAAAACAAGAAAATTGTTGTAGACAAAAAGAAAAGATGGATGTTTGCATGTATCATGTAATCATACAAAAACAAAGGTTCTGCATGAGACCACTGGTTTCATGATATACAGGCAGTAATGTATTGCACCAGCTCTGTTAACATGTTTATCCCATCAATAGTATTTTTCCATGTGATGGAATGTCTTCTCTAACTTGATACATGATTTCTACAGCGAAAAAGAGATGCACTAACTACAGATGGGAAGACAAAAGCATTGATTGAATCAACAGAGGTTCTGTGGCGTGTAAACTTTGAGGAGTTCATAAGGCGGCTCAGGCATCAGGTTAGCTATTGAATGTTCTTGGGAAATTATTTTGCTTCCTGTGGACGTCGACCTATGTGATTGAGTTTTCCTTTATTTTTAATATGACCTGCCCAGGTATTTTCTGATAGATAGTGGTGGATCTTACTGTTTTCCTTTTGTAGGCATGTGTTAAACAAGTGAGATCTAGACTAGAACCAGGTGCAGGGTCTATCCTTCAAGCTATGCTGGAGGCAACAAGGGCTTCAGAAACTGATGTCAAGCAAAGATTTTCAGGTAGGATCCGATGAGTTCATGAATAGAGATGACAGAAATCTATGGTGTGTTTGTTTTGCTTGGTGGAAATCATAACATTATTAGGTTCGGCTAAGATTCTGTATACTTCCCATTATTGAATGGCTAGTTTGATTATTGCTATTGTAAGAGTACATCATAAAGGTTTTGCTTAATCATCTGTTGTTGGATCTTTCTGTGTACTGTTTCCTGACTTGGATGTCGGTTATCTGCTGTCAGATGTCAAAGTCTGAAAAGAATTCTGAACTTAACATTTTGCACTGAAAGGAAAATGACCCTTGGCTCAAAACTCGGTCAATAGAAAGTTTCCTGTTTGTTTGTTCTTCTCTCCCCACCTCCCGCTCCCTTTTCAATAGTATTTATAGATGAAGTAAACTGTAACAAATATGCATATAAGTTTTCCTGTAGAAATCATTTGCATCCATGCCAGGTGCAGAATAAACCTCTTACATATATGAAACTCTCGACTAATGTTCCCTTTTTTTCTGTTTTTTTTTTTTTTTTCTTTTTTTCAAAATTTTTCTTCTGGAATAGGGTTTAGGACTTCCCGTCGTCGTGGGTTTGAGGTGTATCCCCTCTCCCCCCCCCCCCCCCCCCCCCCCCCCCCCCCCCCCCCCGCCTTTTTCCCCCTTCTCTTTTTCCTTTCTTTTTGTAGCCTGGAGGTGCTCTCTTGGAGTTCTTTATTGCTGCAGCTGCGTTTTTCCATTTAGACATGACATGAATGCAATTGCTTAATGTTTCTCTGGGGGAGCAACCAATCTTTGATCATGAATTCTTGGGCTTGATATCAGCACCATTAACAATGGATGCGATTATGCAAGCAGTTCGAGCAACACCAGATGGAAGAACGATGACCATGGAGAGGATCAGGATGGCTCTTCAAATGATGTGTGCAGAGTCAGTGGGCTTTGTTATCAAACAGAGTGATCCCGTCACCCAGTATGTCATCAGTATCCTATCAGTACATATGATTTCTTACTTTTCTTTCTGTGTCTGTGTGGGTGTCCTTTTTTCTTCCATTTCCATATTTCTTGTATATCATGATCTTTAACAGTGTTCTATAAGATCTGGAGAAGATAATTGAGGCTGCTCGCAAGTTTGAGGTATGCATACAGTTTCTTTGTTTATAATATGTAGATTAACTGGGAAGGAATAGTATTAACCTTGTTTTTATGAATATCTATGGGTGAAAGTGAGTCTTCTTGTATATATGTCTGCAACTATAAGACAAGTTTGGCAGCGTGGGAGAAAACACCATTAACAATTAACAAATGTACATGCTTATGTATTATTTATTATTATGTGTGTGTGTGTGTGTTTGTCTTGTATGTGATGTATGTAGGCTGTGATATTGTCTCCTGTGAAATTCTTTACATGCTAACTGCCTTCAGATTCTGCCTACACCCACCTCATGTCTTCTCACTGCTGCTCACTGATCTATCCTGAGATCTGTGCTCGTCATCTTTGACATGTTGATTCACTATGGCCTCGATATCTTCTGTGCCTGCTAACCCTCCAAGTTTACGATGCTTCAAAGCTACCTCCCGCTAAGAGCCCCCATATGCCACAACTATGTTGACAACAGATAACTCCTGTGCTGTTTAACCAAAAATGACTGCATGTCAGTCATGTTTCTTTGCCTCAGCATATTGATCCTCCTGCTGCATCTGTACATATGTCCCATGTCTCTTCTCCTTTCATCACAGCACATGTTCAATTTTGCTCAACCACATTATGTGGATGGTACATTTTTAGCCTCTCACAAGTAGCTTCATCTGAACTTTCACATCTCCACTGCCCATCTCATCTCTGTGATGAGGGACATCTTATGAAATGATCATAACCAGAATCCCAAGGTTACCTGTAATGTGAAGGTTACAGTTCTACAGGAAACAATAGCAGAAGTGTCTGGTTTTCAGAGTAGAGGGGTACATTCCTGTATATTGCTTGTAAATCTTGCATTAATTATGGATATCATCCATAAACTTGACACATGCTCTAAAATTGATGTTGTTGAACAGATATATGTCTTGGGGCAAGAACTTCATGAAATCATTTTGAAGTCTCTTTTGGATTCAGATATGCTAGTCAACCACTATGCCATCCCTGTTTTTGGCGGCTTGATTATGTTTTCCCTTGGAAGCGCATTTGTCATATTTGAGAAGAACTATTACACACTTGCTGGATATCGGTTGATTTCATAAACCTTACTCATTATATTTGGGATGGTGTTGTTGAGGTCGAGAAGTTGAAGAAAGTTCTACATGCCCTCCACCTTAAGCTCCTAACAGCCATCATATTTTAATTATGTGGGGTGCTCATAAATTTTTTTCATGTTTCCATGATAGTCATTGTAGATGAGGTTAGGGAAACTCTTGAATGGAGAAACCCCACATGTGCAATGTTCCATTTTCGTAAACCAGGTCATTTTTTGAGGTCATGTCCCACAGTTCATGGTCATGAGTCATGACATCCAATGCTTCCTACTTATTAAGGAAGCATCGTATATGAATATGTCTTTGGTAGTCCTCATTCTTCTCTTTCTTGACGTCTTGTGAGATTTGCCTCTACTAAATCTTGTTTGCAAGGTTCTTAAATCTTGTTTGCAAGGTTCTCTTGTAGATGAGGGTAAGGTTATCATCCAGCAACCTCATTCCAGTGTTCCTATATATCTGGCTGCCCTACTTTCTAGAGTTCTTCCATGCTCCCCATATCTTATGTTTCTTCTATGTCTACCTCCTTGTCTATAAATGTTCTACACATGTATACCAGTGTGTCTACAAAGATGGATTCAATCCGGTTATGTGTGACTATAAAAGAGGAAGGGCTCTAGTTAAATTTTCCTCTGCTTTCATGAAATGCCTGCCACAGATCACGTCATGATGCTTGAATAAAACTTGAATGTTGAGGGTCTTGGGTTTGATGAGGTCTCTACCTTCATGGAAGGTGAAGCTCTCCTCCCTCATTCCTTTGCATGAGAATCCTCACTTTCAATGTATAAGGTTTAGGTACTAAGACTAAACGACAAATATTATGGACAGATTATCCAACAAAATGTGGATATTTGTTGCTTTCAAATGCATAAGTTGTATCATAGAAAA
>CM035419.1:181568265-181585765 GCA_020310875.1 Ceratopteris richardii
TCTAGGAGACTATATGCCCAAGGTATCTAACCTTTTTTTTTGAAAAATTCACACTTTGACTCCTTAGCAAATAGTGAATTTTCCCTTAACACTTGGAATACTTTTATTAAGTGTTCCAAGTGCTCTTGTTCTGATGTACTATAGATCATAATGTCATCCAGGAAATCTACTATAAAAGTGTCCTAGATAAGGCTGTAATACACTATTCATGAGCTTCGTGAAAGTGGCAGGAGCATTGGTGAGACCAAAATGCATCACCAAAAACTCATAGTGCCCATATCTAGGCCTGAATGCAGTCTTAGGGACATCCTCTGCCCTAATCCTAATCTGATGATACCCTGATCTAAGGTCAAGCTTGGTAAAATACCTAGTTTGATGTAAGTGATCAAATAGGTCTTCCAACCTAGGCATTGGAAACCTATTTTTGATGGTTACCTTGTTTAGTGCTCTATAATCTATACATAATCTCATAGAGCCGTCCTTCTTCTTAACTAGGAGCATTGGCGATGCCCAAGGTGAGTTACTAGGTCTAATGAAGCCCTTATCTAAATAATCCTGTAATTGCCTCTCAACCTCCTCATGCTGAGAAACACTAAGCCTATAAGGTGGCTTACAAATAGGATTAGTGTTAGTAACTACCGCAATAGCATGGTCAATGTCCCCTCTGTTAGGTGGTAGCCCTCTAGGTAAGTTAGTGGGAAAAACATCTCTAAACTCAAACATAAGATCTTTAAAACATTTAACAACACACTCTTGCAAGAAAGAATAATAAAATGTCTTGTCCATATTTACATTCCTAGCATGAAAATATACATTAGATGAAATGTTTGTACAATGCTCAAAGTCTTGAATATACAATAAAAAGATCTCCTCTACATGCTGAAAATGACAAAGACCATACAACTCTAAAGATGAAATGAGAGGTGCACTAGATACATCTCTCTCTCCCCCTGTATACAAAATTTACTTCCATTTCTTTCAAACTCAAGAGTGTTGTTTTGATAGCTGCGTTTAAATGTGTCTCCCAACCCCCATAGCCACTCCCTTCCTAACACAAGGTCTGTCCTCTTCATATTCATGATTTGGAAGTCCATGTGATCTGTATAATCTTGCATCTTGACTTCCAAATTGGATACCATAGTATCCCATATCCTCTTATCTTTCCCTTGCATCATAGATACTATGTATTTACTATTTATGTGCACTGAGCTAATGGGGAATCTTTAGCTTTTTGACCAGAGCATAGTTTATAAAGTTATGAGTGGCGGAGTCATCTATCATGACTCGCAACCTGGTCCCGTATACACTACCATGAAGTTTAACCAAGTCATATGGTCCAAATTGGGGTGCCCACAATGACTTAGTCAAACAACAGGTGTGCTCTATATCCTCGTGCATCACCTCTACTCCCTTGTAGCTAGAGCTCCCATGAATAGGAAGTTTCTCCACTAGGTGGACCGCCTTTTTTCCCTTATCAGGGGCCGTACCACTTTTTGGTCCTCTTTTCCTTTCATCCCCTTTTTTGAGTGGAAAGTTCCACTGTGAATGGCTATAGGAGACAAACACCTAAAGCACATGTTCTCTCCTTTGACCCTTTCATACTGCACTATAGGTAACTTAGGCCCTTGTGATCTCTGTTTCTTAATAAAGATTTTGTTTTTCCTGAGTAGCACTTTCTTCTTGAACTTGGTCGTACTAAGAGGTTTAAGGGGCTGATCTGTCTCCAAAGGAGTGTATTGAGGACGGTTATTCTTCTCATAAATCTGGGCATACTTGATCGCCTCCTCAAACGTCTTAGGTGCATTTCTTCTTACCTCTCTCTCAATAGCTTTATCTAAGCCTCTAACAAACCCTCTAGTTTTCTGGAAGTCATTCAATCTCTCAAGTTTCAAAATGATCTCCCTATAGTGGGATATGTAGACCGTCGAAGGCCTACCTCTCTGAGTGATACTATCCCACTCCCTTAGACTCATCCACCACTTATAAGCATGTGGAGCAAGCGAGAGACTCGCCTCTAGCACACGGTACTCAAGTGGGGTTCCCTTTAGTTGATGCAAATCATTCCACTTTTGGAGAAAAGTGTAGATTGCATCCTTGTTTCTATCTCGGTCATCCCTCGCAAAGGTAGGTGGCTTCAAGTCTTTCAGGAGGGGAGCTTTCCTAGAGCTCTCTCCTTGGTGCTTACTAGGAAAAGAAAGATCTTTCCTAGTCCTCTCTAGAGGAAGAGTAGGAGTTTCTCTTTCCTTCCTAGCTAGGAAAGAGGTGATATGTGTCTCAAGTGAGATCATTTGAGACTTAAGCGGCTCAATGAGAGATGTCATGCTACCTATGCCTCTCTCTAACCTAAGGGTCTGTTCCTTTAAGTCTGCAAATTGTTCATGAGTAACAAACTCATCAAGAAGTTCCTCATAAGTAGACTCTTCTTGTTGAGACTCTTTTCCCTCTAGCTTTCCCTCAACTTCTTGCTCAAGCTCTACCTCTTCCATCCTATGGTCGGGGTCCTCTAGTTGTTCTTTAGATGGAGAAGTGTGTTCTAAAATTTGTCTCCCCTTGGAATCCATGTTTCACTCCCCCCCGTTTACTAACTAGAGTATGTGAAAAGAATGGAAGTAAACTTTAAATATGCAAGAAGAAGAGAAATATGACACTAGAGCACTTCCTTGGTACAAAATGAAGTTGCGGAAGCGAAATCCAAGCGATCTTTAAAGCATGAAGGCGTTGATCTTTAATTCTCGCCAGGCCCAGACGAAAATTCAAAATGTCCGATTGGCCCGAGGAGGTTCTAGTTACCAAAACCCAACAAGAACGACGCCAAAAACATATAGCAATAGCCTCAAATGAGCAAACCGAGTCAAACTGAAGCACTTTTGAGTTTTGCCAGTCCTCGCCAGTCCAAAATAGGTAGTCCAACACCTGTACTTCAAAGATATGAAGCTATCCCAAGTGAAAAAAGTTAATTTGGATGCCAATTGATGATAAACTAGGCTCGGAAGTGGCCGTCTAGTTTCTGTTGAAGCGTTGCAGAGGGATTTTGGTTGACCAAATCTTCTCCAAATTAATGATCATTTGTAGTTAAACGAAGCTTAGGAGTTTTACTTCATAACGTGACAAAGATTTCTTAAATCGGATGTCGAATCACCAAGCTAGGGTCCAGAGAAGGTGGATATGTCAAGGGTAGGAAGTAGGAAGAAATCTTCATGAAGGCGTGACTTTGAAAGCTCAAAACTGAGAATCTGAAGCTTTTTAAGCTATACTAATGACCCATACCCCAAGTCCACAGCCCATAATACATGTTTGCATCATTGATTCCCCAAATCCTTGATCCCTACCATAGCCTTTCTCCCCCAAATTAAGAGAAAAACTCGAATTCAAAAGGCTTCCACTTTACCTCCTCCCACGATTTTCTTCCCTTTATGGTGTCACAGCCGTCTAGGAGAAGAGGAATTTATACAATATAGCAAGGATGCAGCGCCGAAAGTGGGTATAAAAGGAGGACTCTCATCATTGAGTCTTCATCCAAGAGGGAGGGAAGAGGGAGAAGAGAGGCCATGACTCTCTCTCGTGGGCAGGCCTTTTGTGTGGACGTGTCTTCTGCATGCTTCTCTGTCTTCGTGTGTGGTCGTCTGTCTTCCTACGCCCGTTTGCGTGTAACCTGGCTCGGATACCAATGTTACTACAAGCTCCAACCTCCTGATGACTCCCTACATTTTTGGAGTTCTCTCTCTGCAGATGTTTAAGTCGATGCACGGAGATCGAGAGATCCTTTGTACTGCCCAGCCGCGTGTTATTATCTATGACACCTCTCTCTCTCTAATTACCCATAAAGGGTAATACTCATGGTCTCTCATATGGGTGCCAATTGGCACTCATGCGATTATTATACTCAATAAGTATAAGAGATGATTCACATGATTAATGAGTGATACTCCATGTGACACTGCATGTATACATCTCTTAATGATAGAGGTTATAGAATTGAGATGTGTACATGCAGTGTCACATGGAGTATCACTCATTTAGGATACAAAAGGCATTAGCTGAAGAAAGGGCGGTATTTAAACAGATACCGATAATCTAGCTCAGCTAAGACAAAAACAAGAAGAGTTGAAGGCCACCAAGGGGGTACATAATAACATGTGTGCTTCTTCCATAATAACTCAAGCTACTCCATATAGGAATGCCGAAGGAAAATCACATATCAATTTTGTGGGAGAGGAGGATATGAGGCAAAGGATTGTTAGTTCTGGGGATTCCCAACAAAACCGCTCTTATACAGTAGGTGGGAACCAATCAATCTTCACTCCTACGCCAACCTCCTTCACGTGCCCTCGTACAACCAACTATTTGTAAAGAGCCCAAAGCCAAAAGAAGGTTAACAAAATAAGGGAGGACCAACAATAGGGTAAAGATTAGTGTAATGAAGACAAACATCACAATAAAGGGCCTTTCAGAAAGGGGGAAGAACTCTAAACGCCTATAATAACCTTGTATTGGGGCACAATACCCAAAGCTGAGGAAGTGGTGACCAATTTAAAGGGCATGAAGGATTTTTTAATTGAGGAAGATTTTTTTGGGGTCCCCATCAACAAAGCCTATGCAAGGACAAGGGAGGAATTACCATACATCAATGAATATCCCTTCGCAATTCCACAGCAGGTAAATAATATCGCAAAATGTATCAGCTGAAAATATCTTGAGAACCACCTACAAACAAGTTTCCCTCGACTAAATATGACCTTTGCTTTTGCAATGGCATACTCAAATCCACGAATTGTGTGAAATCTAGGATTACCTAATAGTGGCGTTCAAGTGACCTCTACCAACCAAAACCTACCTTTCAATCCTCCCCAATAGGTTGCGTGTCCACAATTACTTTAGCTCTTGTATAGGAATATGAGAGCTAGAGTGTGGCTGCAAGTGCTAACGGGAAAATCATCCCCAGATTCATAGTAGATGGGGGCTCTGATATCAAGCTATACCATAATGTATCATGTCCATGTTGAAGTTGCCCTCCAAACCTCGACATTTTACCTTCACCTTAGCTGACTAGAGCCGAGTACAACCAATGCCGATAGTAGAACAGGTGCAGTTTGAGTTAAGGGATTGATCTCTATGCTTGATTTTGTGTTGTAGAAATATTGAAAGTTAAGGATGGAATTTCCTCTACTCATAGGATGACATTGGTTAAGATGAAGTAAGGCTTGGGATAGAGGCACCATGTGTGTAGGAGCTCTTGATATTATCGTGTTCACAAATCTACTTGAAAGGTGGCATTGATGAAGCAATATGGGCTTCCCATATGTTCATTGGCCAACAAGTTGGTTGACCACGAGGAGGATAACTGAGCAGGAAAGGAGTGTTGCAAGATAGAGACTCAAGAAGAAGAAGAAGGCTTGTTCCAATGGTTGGAAGCAATACAATCCTATGCTTGTTTTATATTACAAGCCAAAAAGAGCAATCAATGAGGAGGAAGTTGTAGTGGAATCACTGGTGATGGAGAACCTATCAAAGCTAGATGTAGTGGGAGGAAAGAAATTGCAAACATAGAAAACAAAGAGCTTAAAAAGGCAAGGGAAACCCTCAAGCAAACTCAGAATTAGATTCTTTTACCGAGAAGAAATACCTCTAGGCTGGTTGCAAGAGGAGCAAAGGATTGTGTTAGAAGACGACACATTTTCTCTCATGAATTTACCTAACAGACTGCTCACTTGGAAGAAGGAAAGGAAGGACCAGTATTGATATATCAACATCCAACGAAGTCAAGTTTGGAACAATAGATGAGCCCAGAATTAAACTTCTCGCATCTTGATCATGGAACTATCTCCAAATCCTTTCTGAGGTCACGGTTTTATGCATACTTTTAAGGATGTTTTTGCATGGAATTATCATGGCCTTGAAGGCATACCCTGCACATTGGGGATCCCCAGTATTCCTATCACTAAAGATGTCAAACTGATCTACTGCCTCCACCCAAAATATGCAAAAACAATGAAAAATTAGATCCAAAAGATGGATGAGGTGGACATCGTCGCCCCAGTAGAACATTCAGAATGGGTATCATCCATGGTCATTACTCTTGAAAAAGAATCCAATAAGATCTGAGCTTGTGTGGATTTCTGACCCCTTAAAAAGGCAACTATGGTGTTGGACTCTCCCTTTTTGATACCATCTGGCATCATAACTATGACATTTATGGAGAAGATACTCATTGTGTCAAATGTTGTGCTTTCTCTAGTGGCATAGAAGAGGTATCAGTTCTTTGATACAGAGCTTATAGTTATAGGGGGATCAGTGGAAAGATAATTATCGAAGTCCTCTTAGATAGTGTCTTTACCCATATTGTGCTTAGTTCTGGACTCTTCAAACGGTAACACATAAACACTATGGAGTCAGGACTCAGACTATACCATGAGAAGGAAATTGAGGTTTGGGAGTAACGGGTGATCAGGCTTCCCATAAAGTTCATACATTGGACTTTGAAATAGCTAGGATGACTCCTTTTGATGTAGTGTTGAGTTAAGAGTGATATGCAAGAAGACTACCAGTAATTAATTTTTCATCTCTCATCTTTGAGTTTGAACACAAGACTAGGCAGAGATGTTGATCTGTGGAGAGGCGGATCCCAAACTAACGAGATTATTGAGTGCAGGCAAGTTGTCAAAGTTCAATGGGAGGTTCTTTTTCTTTCCCGGTTTTATTTTGTATTTTGTTTACTCCTGTGGGTACTGTCGAGGATTGATTCTCATTTTGTCGGCAGTTTAAAAAGTGAGAGCAGAATTCTAGGATTTATTTGAAAAATTAATTTACCATCTGCTTTACCTTATCCGAGGAGATTGAGCATCAAATCAGATTGGTGCCACAGGTGAGTCCTATAATGTGACCACCATTTTGGATGAGCCTACAAGAAGAGAGTGAAATCTGCAAGGTCCGGGATGAGTACTTGCGGAAAGGGTTGTTTAGAGAGAGCTAGCTATCCTTTGTTCCACCAGTTTTCCTGTAAATATGGCATGCACAGTTTTAGAGCTAACTATCCTGCAGTCAGTTTGCCTGTAAATCTGGCATGTACAGTTTAGATTGGAATGTCAGGTTCGCATGGCATTTTTGGATGCTTGTCTTTGAGAAGCTTAAAGTCTCATTAAAGATGAGTAGTGTTGGCATTCATAGAAAATGGTCAGACTGAGAGGGTCAATCAGATACTACAGGACATGTTGAGGGCATATCTGTCTGAGAAGCAAACATATTGGGATAGTTATTTGCCCTTAGTAGAGATTGCATATAACATTAGATCTCATAAGGTGACTGGATGTCTCCGTTTGAGATGAACTATGGCATTAATCCCATTGCTCCCAATACCACAGGAATGCCAAGCAATGTCCTAGTGCTTTGAAGGTTTTAGCACATCTCCAAGCAATTTAGTAGGTAAATCTGCTGACAGGATTAAAGAGTATGTTGGTAAGAAGAGATCTCCTAGAATCTTCAGTGAAGAAGAAAGAGTTTTTCTTCAAGCGCTAGTGAGATCTACTTCATTATCCACAGAAATATGTGCTAAGCTAAGAGTTAAAAATTATAGTGATATTGCATACTGATCAGAGCTTCCCCCATATTGTAGTATCCATCTAATGCTTCATGTCCATAAGCTTAGGAAGTATATCTCTAGGGAGGATAATCTTCTAGAAAATTTTGTTTCTTTGTAGGAAAATGAGAGTTGGATCATTCTCCAAATAGGATACTAGATAAAAGACAAAAATGGTTCAGAAACCATGTCATGCAGGAGTGTCTAGGAGCTTGGATAGGATTGCCACTCTTGAATTCTACTTGAGAATCAAAAGCTTTGGTTCACAAGTACTTTCCTTATTGATCATTGAAGACAATGGTCTTTAGAAGGGGGAGAGAGTGTAAGATGTAGGCCAAGTAGGCGATCATTGTGTGTGTGTGACAAGGGCTAGCTTAGCCAAAGTTCCTAGCTCCTGGTTATCCTAAGCTTCTTAAAAAGATAGTGGAGTGAGTGTGCATGATGGCTGTGTCTAGGATAGAGGGCTCCAGAGACCATCTATTTTGGGGACAAGGGGATGAATGGGATGGGGGTTGAGAAGCACAGACAACATTAATGAGTCTTTTGGAAGATCTATTTCTCACTAGTAGTGTTGACTGGATTAATCAGTGGCCGACCTCTAAGGCTGCCTTTCTGGTCTCCCAAGTAGTCTCTCTCCTGAGCTCAAGCAAAAATAAACGCATGCATCTTTGTACATGGTATCCCTTAACTCTGCATAGTGGTTGCAATAAAAATGGCCCCAGATTTCATATTATGCGAGACAGTGGCATATGTACTGCAGCTGTCTGGTGCTCCCAGTGGTGTCTGCATGTCTACATGTCTACATATTTATCTGGAGATCTGCACACAAGGCAATCATATTATGCTTGCATAGATTTTCGCCCTTTCAGGCCACTCTTTTTTCAGATTACGGAATTATTCTCATAGCAAATGTGTGTTTGGTTAAAATTGGAAAGGGAAATGTCCATGTCAATGTAGAAAAACGTTGGTAGATGCGAAGCCTTCGGGCAAAGACAACTGGTAGACTAGGACAAAGTGGCCGATTTGGACAACTAGTAGACCAAATCGCTAACCTGGATGAGTGGTGGACCTGGACAAGTGGTGGAGCAAGGCAAGTTTGATTGAAAACAATTAAGGTTGGACAAGGAGGTGGATTCGGGCAAACGATCACAACTGGAAGTTGTTAGACGGACACACCACCTCGAGCACTCCTCTCCAAGGAAATATCTCAGATAATTTTGGAACCTCCCATCCAAGATATGGATATAAGACGTGTTGTAAGTGAGACAAGAGAAGAGAGCAGTTTACCGTGCTATGGCTGTTGTGTAGTCCAGTGGTCCTGAGTCAGAAGGAGGCTACCTTGGACACAATCCTTGCTGGCAGTGTTGCTGACATGAGTGAAAGCAGCACACAAGCAGTGAACATGATCTGGCGGCTTCCCGAAGAAACTTTGGAATGCAGAAGGCAGAAGAAGTCTCAGCCCTTTTCCTACACCCTTAAGTTTTAACATTTGCATTAATCACAGCTCTTGTTCGACATCCTTCATTTGTATCATTTTCATTCTTTATTGTTATTTCACAATCTATTTCCCTGCATGTATAACTAGTTAGTTTGTACTATTCTTCATGTACTGCCTATTGTTTCTGTCTCTCTCTTTTTTGTGTGAACCGAATCCGGTCTTTTGTTAACTTCACTTTTGAGTGGTTTCCTGCTTCACAACTGAGATTAAAGTGCATTCTGCACTCTGTACACACCCATGCACTCGACCTTCATATACAGTTTTGATTTTTATGGAACCCTACTTATGCAGCTTGAGGGAATCATTCTTCAGCGTTATGGCAAAGAAACATGCCGTATTTTTCGACTGCTATGTATGAAAGGACAACTAGAACAAAAGCAGGTATTTTGCAGTCCTGACTGTGGTGCGAAACAATTAACGTGTGGCTGCAGCTGCAAGGTCATGGACTCATTGATGAGGTGTTAAACTGCAGATTTCTGACATTGCATTGGTAGCTTTGACTGAAACCAGGGATCTACTGTACAAGCTTCTGAAAGAAGAATATCTGCAGCTACAGGTTGACAAACTATTTCAAGCTTCTTATCACTCTTTGAAGTAATGTCTATCCTGTTTTGTATGATTATTTTCACTGAATTCCTCATTTCAATCTCTATGCATACCCCAAACATGCTTACGGATTAATGGCTGCTTTTATTTGTACTACTAAAAATTACAATAATCATTTCAAATATACTGCCATATTTCCTACTTTTCAATGTGATTTGTTTCGTATATCATTTGGATACTATAGCTAGGGTCTAGAAGAGTAAGTCTGTAGTATCTTTGAGTTCAGTCTTCTGTTGTCAAATGTGATGGCATTTCTGGTGTTTTATTATTATTTTTGATGATTGCTATTGCTTCTGCTGTTTGCATGTGCATTTGTGCGTTTGTTGGTACTTTTTCAAACATAAATGCTGTTCATGAATTTTCCCTTGATGATGAAGATGCAAGTTCTGAAGACAATGCAACTGTTAACGCAAGTTCCACTTCTAAACCCGTATTTAATATTTCAATAATAACAATGCTTTTCTTGTAGTAGTACCACCACCACCACCACCACCACCACCACCACCACCACCACCACCAGCACTCATGTTACTCACTATCAACTGTAAAGAACACTATAACCAGCACCATTTCTTATAATAATACATTGCTATTGTTGTCGTCGTCGTTGTCGTCATTGTTGTCGTTGCTGTTCCTAGGAATTTCTATTATTGCTGTTCCTACGAATTGTACCAGCAGTGGTATCACTGGCTCTTCCAGCATATGATGATCCTTGATTCTTTTCTTCCACTGCATTGTCCTCAGGAAATATCAAAGGCTACAGATCATGCTCCATCTAAAACCATTTATTTGTGGCGTGTAAATTACCCTTGTATTGTGGAGCATATACTTGATGACATGTTTCGTGCAGCATCCAATGTTGGTTTGCGTCTCGCTCATGAGCTTCAACAAGAACAAGAGGTATCTGTAAGCTTTTGTCATGAATGTACATGGGCATGGCTGAAAGATTTCAATTCTTTACATCTTGGAAATTGCAGGTATTAGATGTGCTACGAAAATTTCATCACTCAAAGACATCAAAAGATGCTCCAGCTGTGACTCTGACTCAATCTCAGCACGAGCAAGTAAAACGCATCCGCCGAGTTGCAACAATTTTAGAGGCATCATTGCTAAAACTGGATGACAATATTATGCTGTTTCATGATTTTTGAGGATATTGATCAAAGAGTAACTACAGAATTCCATACACATTGCAGATCATAGTAAGGGATGAGATGGAGCATCATCTTGCTTCACAAGTCCATTGATGTTATGCATGATTATCATCTCAGAATTTCGAAAACCTTGAACACAAGGATCTTCTAGAGGGATTCCCAGAAGTAAATCATGTCATAGTATAGATGTTCCAGCTCAGTATGTGGTTGATGATAATGCTGGTTCAAATGTTAGGATCATAGAAACACTTGTACTGAAGCATGTGGGGATGTGCTTCAACAGCAAATGGCATATAGATGAGGTCTAGAATATATGCCACGGCAGGCTGAACTTGCCAGCCTGCAGTTGACTTTTTGGCCTACTGTCGATGAAACCGAGGTGGCTGGCCTCTAAGCATGCTATAAAAATTGTACTGAACCATGTGGGGATATGCTTCAACAGCAAATGGCATATAGATGAGGTCTAGAATATATGCCACTGCAGGCTGAACTTGCCAGCCTGCAGTTGACTTTTTGGCCCACTGTCGATGAAATGGAGGTGACTGGCCTCTAAGCATGCTATAAAAATACATAATTTATACTACGTGCTCGCATGTATCATGGGCTGAATTTCTGATCTTATGGATCATATCAATATTTCAGTTTGAAGTGTCATTATCATTCTGAATTGATCCCTCTTGCCCTTTGCCCTTTCCTATGTTTCCCTCTCTCTCTCTCTCTCTCTCTCTCTCTCTCTCTCTCTCTCTCTCTCTCTCTCTCTCTCTTTTCAAGGGTAGTTTATCAATTGTTGCTTAAAGTTGAGTTGATCACAAAATGCTCTTCAAACTTTGTTTTTTTTTCTTTTTTCAATGGTAGGTTTGATGTGGTTATTTTTAGTCCAGAGTTTGAGTGTGTATGGAAAAAATTAGGACTTGTACTTCTTTCAAGCTCTCTATGCATATGTTTTGTAGATCTGTGTGTAGAATCATATGCTTGCTTTGAGTAGGATGCCCAAGTAGTTTTTCAGACAGCTTCATCAGTTTCACTGGGATAGGATATGGATGCGCAATCTTCTTGATACTGTTGGGCATCTGTATAGAATTTTTGGATTATTTAAAACTCTATACGAAGAGGAAGGAGAACGGACCAGTAAAGATGAATAAATCTGAAATAAATCTGTCAAAATTAAACCTAAATACTTTTGCCAAGCGGGGTTAAGATTAAAGGTTGAAAAAAGACTCCACTAATGTAGAGTCTAAGGCTTGAGAATTCCCTTTTCAAGTTGCTCTTCTTGTACAAAACCATGTTTACATTGGCATCCATGGATTTTTTTTTTTTTTTCTTTTTGAAGTTTTAGGGGACAATGTCCTATATTTATGATTTTTTTTTCCCCTTTTAATGTGAAAAGTTGTTCGATCAATGTGAAATTATCATTTTTGTTCTTTATGAGAAGTTTTCAAATATGAAAAATGAACCGGGGGAAGCGGGCGGGGTTGGGGAAAGAAAATATTAAAGGCCTAAAAGTGAGTCGTAAGTTTCCTTACGCCTAGAAAGTATAAACACGAATCTTTTCAATAATTCCGTCTTACATTGTAGAAATTTGTGAAGGTTGGGAAAAGTTGACAAATAATTACTCTTCATGCTTAGACTCACTGTTATTCCAATAGTTCCACATTTATGTGCATTTTATCTGAAACTGAATCAAATAGACACGGTCTTCAATATACTAAGTAACCTTGGTTGTACAACGTTTGTTGACTTGACTCAACATAATCATATAATATGTTAAACAACTTGTCTAGGCCTTAAAGTTAGAGTTAGACTCCATTGGAGGATTAGGAAAGCGAATGGATTAGTTTAGTGGATGAGTTGAATCTGTGTGAAGGAGAACTTCTCGGATTTAAATATGATGATTCACATGGGAGTATATTTCCTTTAAGGCTTTTAGACCCTTCCAAAAGCTCCACTTTGGATGGATGGTGCACATGGTAATGCTAGCACTTACCATAGAGGTAATTGGGACATGTGGCACATGTATACTAATCTATCATGAAGGATAAGTGGCAGACATGACAATGCATTTCTAGAATGGTACCTTGTAGCTTGGAGCTATGTAAGGTATAAGTTAGGAGATAAAGTGCTCTAGAAATCCTCTTATAGATCTCCTATTTGGAGTTTGCATGAGGCTTGATTTGGTACTATCTTTAGTTGGCATAATAGGAGAAGCTTTGGAGGCAATTTCCACTCGGAGAGTCTACATGCTATAGTTTTGGAGAAGTTTTATTGAAGAATCTTAACGAATTGGAGGTTGCATGCAACATGCTATGCTCAATGGATTTGCAGCTCAAATAAAGATCCACTTTTTCCCATTGTTTCGTTTTCTTGAAGTAAAAAGTCCCACCCTTTAATCTTTTTATTTGGGAAACAGAAAATTCTAATTGATTCAGACAATTTCGTTGAATTCATATTGATTGAAGTTAGGTTTTGATTGAATTGATCTTTTGATCCCTTGTTTGGAAATTGAGAAATAAAAGTAGTTAAACAATTTGAGCAGGTTGTAGCTTTAACCTTGGTCCTTTAAGACGACCTAAGAAAATTTTATGTGGTTTGAGGAAGGCAATCATGCTGTTTAATACATATTTGAAAAATGATTTAC
Organism: Ceratopteris richardii; assembly: GCA_020310875.1. Taxonomy (NCBI): domain Eukaryota; kingdom Viridiplantae; phylum Streptophyta; class Polypodiopsida; order Polypodiales; family Pteridaceae; genus Ceratopteris; species Ceratopteris richardii. Next base: position 181,581,732 of record CM035419.1, read on the forward strand.
CGAGAGCCTTAAAAGGCTAAGTCAAGTTCAGTGGAACTAGTTGGTATGCAAGTGGATGTCTTAGTGCTTGTTTTCAAAACTTGGTGCCATGAGGTTAAGAAATGTGCAAAGGATCACTAGGAATGATTATGAGGATTAAGAGGTTAAAGGAGGTGGAATAATAGGTTGAAACGTGCTTGAGGGTTAGAGAAAGGACCCATTTGTATGGATCAATATATACTAGGTCCCTTTTAGAACTCTTCTTTGATGTCTAAGAAAAATTGGACTCATCATTCATAGGTGGCACTAGTAAGTTATCCTTGAATTAAGCAAGATTTTTTGTTTGTGAATGTGGATAGTAGAGGTTATATCTCCAAAAAGTTGGTGCGCTTATAAACAAAATGTGAGTATAAACTTTATATGAGTTCTAAGTAAAAAGTAAAATGCAAAATGTAGTTGACTCTTCGAGTCATGTATCAATAGTCAGAGCTTCAAACTTCACTATGTTGAAGACTTGAATCAAGACTAAGAAAAGATGATCCAATAGGAAAACCATGCTTGGAAAAATGAGAAGATCATATGATGGCTCATCAAGAATGATTCAAGCAAAGAAGTATTAAAGAGGAATACTTAGAGGTATGAACACCTATTTTTGAGATGAAGGTTATGATGCGCATAGTTGGACATTGTGAATCTCATAAGGACTTGGAACTAGGAAAAGTTTTTGACTAGTTGGCAAAGAGTCCAAACCTAAAGTGGAAAGGCTTTGGAAAGGTGGTCTAAGGCTTTCCTTGATCCATGAAAGTAAAGGATTAGCTTACACTAAGAAAGAATTGGTTAGTAGAAGTAGCTTGATTTATTCATTTTCACAAGTCAATTGGGATTCCAAAGATGATAGGGCTATCTCTCTAGGATATGTATCAAGCCTATGAGTTGTCGATTGGACATGGTGTTGTTCATGGATAGAAGGTTAATATTTGTAAAGAACATAACAAGCTTGTGGGACACTCAAATTGAACAAAGATGTCCATTGGAGGATAATTTGACGTAACAGAGATACCCAATTAGTTGAAGACATGGTAGGATCTTTTATCTTCAATTTAATCTTGAATAGCCAAGTCAACCTAAAAAAGTCTTTTTAGCTACTATATTAAGCTTATGGACCATAACCCAAAGTTAGATTTTTGCTTAAGGAATTGAGAGAAGAAAAGCGAATTTCAAAACTAAATTATCTTTTGAAAATTCAGAAGGAATCCTTGATTTAGTCTAACTAGTCGACAATATGCCTTAATGATAATTCTCTCTAATGCATTATCTACTTTTCCAAAGTAGTTGCAACTTGTTGATCAAATAGCACCACCAAATTAGAGGATCCACTAAGAGTGGAGATGATGTGGGCATGTACTTTGTACCAATATTTTTTGCTTGTTTGAATTCATTTGAAGGATAGGAACTTGAATTTGAAGAGATGAATCAAAGAAGAGGTCATGTCTATATTTTTTAGAATATGTCATGGGGCTTGCGGGAGTACCATAATATAGCTCATATGTTGAAGCACACTTTTTAGGAAATAAAAATGTTATAGGGAGAATTAATGTTATAAAGTACTTAGGAGCCTATTAGTTAAGTTCAATATATGTGGAGGAGATCTTGGCTTCAAATCCCATGATTTGCACTCGAGTGCATTTTGCCACAAACTTACAGAGCCTTCTAGCAGCTTCCATCGAACATGTTTGAATTTACTGTGGAGGTTATGGGGGCATGTGCCAGGTGTGTACTTGCTCGACATGGAGCAAAAGTGTCATACATGTGAGTACTTTTCTAGTATGGAATCCCCTCACTTGGATCTACGTAACAGTTAGGTTTGGAAGCGAAGAAAATCTCTTCTCAAAAGATTGATAGAGCTCATAGGCTGTCACATACCCTTTCGAACATTGTAGGAAATGCTCAAATAGAAGTTTCTTGTCTTCAAAAGTTGATAAGTAAGTTTTTTTTTTATTTTTTATTTTTTTAAAAATAGTAAATGTGATTTAACTCCTTTCGTATCAAGCCTAGAAGTAACCATACTAATAGAATTCCAATCTTCTAGTCAATATTACTAAGGTCAAATATAGGCTGATATGAGTGTTCATTTGTTCCTTGAAACAATAACCTCCACAAAAAGTTTAATAATGTTTGCTTAAAAAGTGATTAAGTTTGGAGGTTCAAGAGCTCTACCAATAGCGGTTCAAGTAGAAATTGAGAATTCTCTCCAAAATTTTTCAATTGTATAAGCTTTATAATTATGGGGCGAGTATAAACTATAAAAGCTGAATGTCAGATAAAAACGATGTCATAAGAGTGTTCTTGAAACTGAAACTGAAATTGGGTAGAAAAGACCCTTCAAATATAGAGGCTGAATGTTGATAATATTTGCACCATAAGTTGCTGAAGTTGAAGGTAGGAAATTCTCACTAATTCTAGTTGAGATAGAGATCAAGATGCACTCTCTAATTTGTTCCAATTGTAGAGGTTGAATTCCATTAACACGTTCATCGAAAGACAATATTTATGGTCGATTTTATAGTGTAAAAAACTAGGTTGTTTATGAGAATAATATATTTTGAAATGTGAAATTCGTCCCCTAATTCTATTAGAATCATTATTAAAAATTCAAAACTTTTATGATAAATAACTCAAGTTCTTGAAAAGTTAAACATTTAGATAAGATAGATTGATTGCTGAAAGATTTTTAAGATAGATTCTAGTGAAGGTTGACACATGAAACTTGTATCGAATGAGATTTTCAGACATTAGAAATCTTTGTTAGAATGTAGTGAAGGTAAACACAAGAAATTTGTTAGATAGTAGGCAAGTGGGCCATCATCTTGTGTATGTGAACAAGGATTAGGTGACAAGGTTCCAAGCTTGGGGCTTATCCTAAGGTTTCCCTTTAGAAATGTAGTTTGCATGATGACCATTTGCCACACTAGAGGACAATGGATGCAGTCTAATTTGTGAAGAAGGGTATTTATGTTTGGGAGGAGAGATACACAAGCATGCTCATGTTAGTCTTACATGTTTACCTAAAGCACTAGTAGATCTTGGAAACTTTTGGAAAGCTTGCCTCAATGATAAGGCAAGTTTCCTTGGGCAATATTCATCCTCATCAAGCTAATGTAGAGAAAGGTATAGAGCTTGAGAGTAGCAAAAGATGGATTTAGGAAGCCCAAAGGAACCCGATTGGCACCATTTCACACACTACGAGTTGACAAAGGGCACTCATCACAAATAGTGCACATAGAGGTAGAAGAGTCTCTTGGTTCACTTGGAAGTGTATATGAGAAAAAGGGAGTCTCGTGGCTTGGAAAAAGTTCTTCTAGATGCACATGTTTAGCATTCAAACTAGTTATTTTTAGCACATGGCATTGTAAATAATTTTTTTAGTTACTTTTAGCTCATATTCTACTTAAAAAATACAGAAAAAACACATTCAATCACACATGGCATTTGGGACATTATGACCTATTCTTGATGGCATTCACGCATTCAGCCTAATCTTTCATTACCATCAGACTTAGTGTATGAGTTTCAGGAGGACGTACTCTTTCTTAAAGAAATTCTTGAAAGAAAAAGAAGTTTATTTCTCAAGCCTAGATTGTTAAGAAATGAAGAATTGATAGGCTCTTCAACTGCACTCAAACCTACGTTAAATCCCACTTTCCTTGAATTGCCCCACATCGAAGCTATTCGAACAGGATTTTCGAGCGAGGCTCTTTCCATTACGGGAGGATATATTTGAAGAAATCTACTATCTCTGACCATTGAGTCGATGAATGTTAGAATAGATATTTCAGAATAGACTCTTCATACAATTTTAGTTTACCTTCAAGGAGTGACTAAAGATCCTAGCAAGGAAGAGAAGTAGCTAATATACGCATGCAAGAAGTGAAAGAAGCCACTTTGCAAGCTACCAAGATAGCATGACATACCTAAATGTCACACTATTAATGCTATTGCGCAATCGATCAATAAGGTGCAATCTTTTCTGTTATGCCACATAGTGGATGATGACC
>CM035419.1:181590765-181603265 GCA_020310875.1 Ceratopteris richardii
GATGGCTGAGATATGAGCATTCAAAGTTCACTGTACTGAGTGGACATAGCAGAGAAGTAGACAGATATCCTCAATGATGTAAATGTATTATAGAACAATGTTATACATGATCATTGGCATGGAGATTATGCCCAATGATAGTGATCTAAGTGAGCTAAGATGTAAGCTACTTAGACTCTACAACAGGTCTTCAATAAGATCGGAAATGGGGGGCATAAAGGCCGCGAGATTACAAGTCTCTTATATAATGAATTTCTTCAAGTTTGAATTTGAAATTCAAATAGAGCTCCACCGAAAAGTACTCCTCTAAGTTAGGAGTGTTTCTACCAAATGAGATTCGTAGCTCTTGCTTTCTCAAACTCCACGACATTTAATCATTTACAAGATTCTCTTAAGTGAAACACCTTCTTCAAATGATAAATGACCAAGTATTACAAGCCAAAGTTCATATGCTTCATGAAGTGATTATACATATTTGTTTCCATGCCTAGCCAAGTGTGAGGGCTTGGATATTTGCACTAACACATCCCACCCCACCACTCATTGTAAATAGACCACAACCCGGCTCTATACTCATTGATGGAACCCCAGAAGTCTTGGACATGATGTTCAAGGCCTACAAGGCTCAACTTCAAGAAGGGCCGATAGCTCCAAACCTAGATAAGAGTTACCCTAGAGCATATTTAGAGATTGAACGAACAAAATTTTGCATGAAAATGGTAGAACTAGTCTCAGGCTAAGCTCAAGACCAGCCAATTGTTCAATGAGATAAATTCTATCAAACTGGGTTTGCATTTCCAAGGCTTACTATAAAGACTAGAGTAGTTGGTAAACAAGTCGTAAGTTTCTTTACCTCCACGGGCTCAACAAGTTGTTGAAAGAGAAAGCTCACTATCAATCAAAGCTTATGTTTGTGATTCCATGGATAATGGAACACCTCTGTCAATTGAACTGTACTCTCAAAGGTTCTTGCAAGAAATACAAGAAGAGAAATGGGCCAAGGAGAATGCTAATACACCTCCTATTCCTGAAATTGACAAGAGTTGCCACAATTCACAGGCCCATCAAAATCTGAATCTCTTCATACCAAAGCTCCCACAATACTGATAAGAAATGAAGAATCAATGGTTCCAAAAAACACTAAAGTTGTGAAGATCACTATGGTGCAATGTCATCTCACCTTAGAAGAGTTGCTCAAAGTAAAACCTAAGCTATGGAAACAAGTGGTGAATCAGGTTGCAGAACTTGGTTCCAATATGTCAAAAGCACGATCTAAGTGACAAGTCCTAGGGATACCTCTAGACAAAATAGGAGGCATGGGTGAAGGTGAAGAAGGTAATACTTATCTTCCAATCACCTACCAAGGGTACACAACCAAAGCTATCTTAGATTCAGGTGATGATGTTGCAATTGTGACCACCTCCTTGTGGAATCAATGGGGAAAATCCGCATTAAGAACAACTATAATGAAGCTTTAAATGACAAACAACCATATTGAAAAACCTCAAGGATTTCTAGAAGGGATACTTCTAACCACTTGTGATGTAAAGTTTGAACACACCTTTGCTATATGTGAATTTGGTAATAAATAACGTGTATGAAATGATCCTAGGAAGACCCTTTCTATGGAAGTTGCAGACAGTACAAGATTGTGGAACCAATTCCTTGTACTTGCAGCACTTAGGGGTCACAACCAAGGTCAATTTGAAGGATTATATCTTCATAGATGTACCAGCTCTACATTGGAATCCTATCCACAAGGTGCATGAGATTCAATCTATGTGCATTTCGATAGTTCTTTGATCCATATTGGATGCATGAAGATACTCACTTGTGGATGTGTAAGCTCGCAAAGGAAGAGGAAAGATGCCTAAAAGAAAGAGAAGAAGGAACTTCTCAAGGAGCGAGACTAGTTAGAGACCCAGCCTACACATCAATGATCTTTCCAGATGAGGAATTTGAGCCTCATGGTTGGGAAGAAATCTTAGCCACCATGGACATCACTGTCAATGAAGAAAATTGGATGCCTTATTGTGATGAGGAGGGTTATGATATCTCTTTGTTCATGTGTGAACCCTTGCTAGAAGAGTGTGACTCTAATGAGGTCACAGAAGAAGAAGAGAATGGTGATGATCTAGAGTCCATTGTGATGGATACTTGTTTTGACTCAGAGGACTATCTAGAAAATTCTTCAGGCAGAATGTTGTGTTACTATTAGACCTCTTGATCCCAACTTCAAAAGTGGCATAAGAGCATGAGTGGAATGGACATGAGTTGTCCTCTAGGATATTTGATCTAGAACACTTAGGTGAGACTAGGCGATGAACAGCAATAGACATCTACACTACAAAGAAAAGACAAAAGGCATACTTTGATGCACACATCAAGGATAAAGGATTGAAAGAGGGGGACCTAGTGTTGGTCTACACACTGAAGCAGCATGCCAGTAAATTGGGAAAATGAGGATATGGACCTATGGTCATTAATAGGATTTTCACTAGCAGTGCGGTTCAATCAGCCACGCTAGAAGGTGACATCCTTCCAAGCTATATTAGTGGATGTCAAGTCAAGCTATATCAAGAACCTCTTACAGATATATGCTCATGAGACTCAATACTGCTAAAAGACGAAAAGAAGAGGAATTAAGGGTTAGAGAAGAAGCACATGTAGAGGCTAGAAAGCACATTAGGTGAAATAAGTTAAGGTGATAAGGCATAGATGTCAATCGCAATGCCCCAAGATATCACATGGCCATGTGCCAAACATCGGGTGTAATTGCTCCTCGAATAATCAACCGATGTCCCTTTGTGACCATAGAGATAGGACAAGGAAAGAGTGTAAGGACTGTGAGAGCCTTGATTGACTCAGGTGTAGCAATTAGTGTAGTTAGACTTTCATACTGCCAAGATCTACAATTGAACATCAATTCCGTAGAAGCCTATCTCATAGGATTGGGAGCTGTGGAAACACCTTATTCGGGCAAGATGGAGCTTCCCATCTACCTTCAAGATGTCCCAATGACAATCAAAATGCTAGTGTGTCAAGATGAGGACCTTATCGAACCCCTTGTCTTGGGTCAATATTGGATCTATGACCATGCAGTCAACTTAAACCTAAGAAGTCAACTTCTTCAAGTTTGGGTACATGAATAATGCATTACATTAGAATTAGAGAATCACATGACACAAATCCAGGAATCAAACGTTCTCTTAGTTCTTCTAAAACTAATCTTAGAGAAGAAGATGTTGTGTGTGTCAAAATCTCTATGATGCGGAAGAACTCAATCATGGAAGAACAGGCTCGACGGCGAGTGGATCCCTCTTCTTTTTGAAACAGTAATGAAACCATAGTAGTTCAAACACAATGGCAAGGGAAACAATAGAAGACAACTGCTATATCAAATAGACAAATAGAACTCAAGAAGAAAGTAGTTGTGAGCATGAAGCAGATCTTGACATGAAAGAGAGAGCAATCAATCACACCATTGCAGTCAAACTCATTACCAAAGAAGTAGCAGAGAAAGCCAAGGCAACAAGTAGCAGAACGACAAAGATCTCTATCTCAAAGGGCTCCAATTTTGGGTAATGAAGTAGTCGATGAAGGCCAACAACAATAACATACAAACTTGGGTGCCTAGGGAATTAGCCGTAGCTCAACAAGGGCGATTACACATGTGGGTACCCGAGGAACTCTTACGTACACAAAACCCTATGCTCTCAATCACGAGAAAAGTCTTAACAAATAAGCCAAGGAGAGGCAAGGGTCAGGACCACACACAAAGATCAAAAGAATATCAACTTACCTCTTTGAAAATAGTAAGAAGGCTACCAACAAGGATATGGGTTCAAAAGCCAAAAGCCTCAATAACCCCCATAGAACCAAAGAGCCAACCACAAGGGATACAAAATGTAAGAAACCATCCAAAGATGAAGAGGCCAAAGATGATCTCTACATGGTTGAACACAGTTCTAAAATGGATCCCTATAAGGAGGAATGATCACTTGTCATTCAACCATCGATTGATTGCATCATTTCGAAATCCAATAGATACCTCCAAACAGATATTGCATCAACATCTGCAAGTAACATCAGGAGCCTCAACATGCAAAAACAAGGTGCCCTTGGCATAACCCATCTTTTGCGCCATTCAAGTCATGCATTTCCACAATATGCATTAATATAGGGCCACATTACAAGGCTGTTCATAGACACAATTGAGAATCCTAGGCACATGAGACACATTTGACATATGTACACTATTTCATTGATACTAACCACTTTCATCTTGTTTTGGGACAGTGTTCCAAAGAGAGAGAGAGAGAGAGAGAGAGAGAGAGAGAGAGAGAGAGAGAGAGAGAGAGAGAGAGAGAGAGAGAGAGAGAGAGAGAGAGAGAGAGAGAGAGAGAGAGAGGGAGAGGGAGAGGGAGAGGGAGAGGGAGAGGGAGAGGGAGAGGGAGAGGGAGAGGGAGAGGGAGAGGGAGAGGGAGAGGGAGAGGGAGAGGGAGAGGGAGAGGGAGAGGGAGAGGGAGAGGGAGAGGGAGAGGGAGAGGGAGAGGGAGAGGGAGAGGGAGAGGGAGAGGGAGAGGGAGAGGGAGAGGGAGAGGGAGAGGAGAGGGAGAGGGAGAGGGAGAGGGAGAGGGAGAGGGAGAGGGAGAGGGAGAGGGAGAGGGAGAGGGAGAGGGAGAGGGAGAGGGAGAGGGAGAGGGAGAGGGAGAGGGAGAGGGAGAGGGAGAGGGAGAGGGAGAGGGAGAGGAGAGAGAGAGAGAGAGAGAGAGAGAGAGAGAGAGAGAGAGAGAGAGAGAGAGAGAGAGAGAGAGAGAGAGAGAGAGAGAGAGAAGGAAAAAATAAAATAAAAAGCAGGGACATGACCATGCGCTCTGAGAATCGCATCAACGAACCATCAACAGTGACATCCATCAACAATGAAAGACAAGCCAATGGTCAATCACCGTGATGGGAGTATAACACAAAGAGATGAATATCGATTGAACTTTCACCATGGTAAGAATCTCCTACTTTGGAAACATTATAACAATGATAGATTAGGAAACTTCTTCGTCAGCATACCCTTGAGCACTTAGCTCAAGACCCATTTTTTGCACCATACTACTTACAATGCATTCCCCAAGTAAGCATGGAGCCACATTGCAAGGCCATGCACAAGACACATATTCTCTTCAACCCATGCACTAACACACTTACCCATGATTCATTATGGGTTATGAGTACTTGGCATGATAGCTATGAAACCCATGTTTGAAACATCCAAACGACATCAAGGTTACAACATCAATACCTATCACGCTCAAAATCAACATTGACAACCTCTTTTGAGCAACTAGCAATTTTTAGAAGCTCACAAGTACACCATCATGCTGGAATCCAAGTACATACAAAGGGACTAAAACTTTAAAAGGCTTTTAGTGAAAAAATGAAGAACGGGACAATGGACCGTGATACATTTGAAAGACAAACTGCTTTTGTTGATATAGAATGGACACTACCTCTCAAGTACTACATGGAACAACCACTCCAACAAGGGTCAATCAGGGATGATAGACTCAAGAGGGGGGAGTGTCACTCAAGGTCAAGCACAAGGTGAAGCAATGTGTCAAAGAAGTGGGCACACAAGAAAGGGAGCATGTAGGGAGCTCCAAGAAGTATATGTCAAATTTTTAGAAGAAATCCCTATAAAAACAATGATTTAGAATACTAAAAACCATTGTAAATATCATTTCACATTTTTGCAACTCCATTTTGTTCAAGTCAACGAGTCCTCAAGCTTGAAGATTATTAGAAGTACCTACGTATCCATTTTCATAAATTTTTTATTACATTTGAGCCCTCAAATATGCCTAGAACCTAATTTTTAACTAGGCCAGACACATGGTCTTGACAGGGCCAAAAGTAGTCAAAAAACTATAAAAAGAACTAGAGAGATCATTTTTGAAGTTAATCAATTGAGTAATTGATGCTTTGTAATAGAGTTCTCTTGTAATCGAAAGCCTCCATTCTTCGTATCTTTGTTCTCTTGCCTTTTGTGTGCGTGTGTGCATGTGTGTGTGTGTGCATGTATGTGCTGGTCACTCACATCTACTCACCACAATTGCTCACGATCTTCATATCGTCCTCATGTCTCCATGGGTTGACAAGTAAAGGAGGTGGTGCTCAGGCTTGGGCTACAATAATGCATCTTTCAAATTTATATCCATGCACTACACTAAACATCATAAAAAATAGGATTAATTTCTTATGTCTTCACTACCAAAGCATATGGTGCAAATAGCTATTTAACATGCCATCAACATGCTATCCTTTACTTTAGCATTCTTTAATGCATGACACTCTTTCTTAATATATCCTTTCATATGACAATAATGGCACTCGACATCCCTCTTCTTTGATTTACTTCTACTCTTATTTCCATTGACGAATTATTTTCCTTATTCTTGCTCCATCCATATTTTTTGTTCTTTCCTTGGTAAGACTCATGAACACTATATGCTTCTCCACTCTGAGTGCCAACCATAGACTTTCTATGGATCACTTCACTCAAGAATGTTCCACATATGTCATCATAGGCTAGTTTACCACTAGGTGCACTATTGCTGATATCTGTGCAAAACATATCCTATGTTGATGGCAAGGTGAGTATAAATAAGATTGCTTTCATTTCATTATCCATCTCCATCTTCTGAACCTTTCACTAAGGAAGTGTAGCATCAAATTCATTTAGATGAGCAATACTACTATATGTGTCCTTTATGCAAAAGATCATATGAATTTCTCATCGGATGCACTCTATTTGATGTTGTTTTATTTTTCATAAGTGTTGCATAACTTCTTCCAAAGCTCCTTTGCACTTTCACAGTCCAATACTGTAAAGTAAACATGATCTGCCAGGTGCAATCAAATGGTATACCTAGTCGTTTCATCCAAATCATCCCAATTATCATCATCCATATCAACAACCTTCTTTGAGATTCCATTTATTGGCGTCCATTTTCTCCTCTGAGTCATCACATCTTAATCTGATTCTTTGATAGAGAAAATATTGTGCCATCAAATTTTTGGATCTCAAAATGGTCCTTGCCCTCCAAGTTATAGCTCCTCTTGGGAACTCTAGCACTAGAGCCCCATCCACTAGATGTGCCTAAGATCTTTGAAGCTATGATGACAACAAATTGACTAGAATGGTAATGGAGCTAGAATAGTCCAAACACCACTAAGGCTCAGAAAATGTGACCAATTGTCAAATTCTTGCATAATTTTGGTAGTCTCTTCTCGTAAAAATGGATCAATGAACAACAATGACCAACCAAAGAGATTTTGTGAGAACCAAGGATACAAAGAGCTCCCCAAGAATCAAATAATTCGTCTTCTTGACATCTCAATGAGCTTAACCTGAATAGTGAATCACTAACTCCATTTCTTAGGACCACTTAATCAAAAGAAGCCAACTATGTTGATATATTTAGGTAGTGATGTGTGTGAATACACTAGGACCGCCGGGGCACTTTTTTCCCTCTTTAGGAGGTTTTTTTCCCCCGGCTTGTATATACGCCTATTGCCCTAATGGGCTACTTATCTTTGTACATTCTCTAGTGATACACTCACTATTGTGTGTTTGTGCTCCAATCTTCTTCTTCTTCCTTGTGCTGTTCGCGTGCTTCCGTAGACATCTATCTCCAACAATTGGTATCAGAGCAGGTCCTCTCTTCATCTAGGGCGCCGTCGACACTCCTCCGTTTGTAGTCTCACAATCACACGAATTTTGGTGAGCATACTCAGCATGTTTCCAAGATCAAAACGGCTTTGCTCTGTGGTGCCAAAATCGTGATCTGAGCTCGTTTCAACCTCCAAACGCACTATCGCAGCGCTTGTGCAGGCTATTTCGTCTTTTTGTGCCAAAGGTATATACCAGTTTCTGTTCGCCAGTTTAAGCGTCTCGAAGTCTGCTACAGGTCTAGCAGAACTCGTCAGGGCAGTTCTGTTCAACTTTTTGAGATACAGTCAATTTTCTGCATCAAGGTATTTTAGTCACCGGCCATGGCTGAAAGTGCTATGCAATCTGAATATGATGCTATAATGAAGAATGGTACATGGTCTTTATGTGACTTGCCTCCTGGCAAGAAGGCCATTGGCACTAAGTGGGTATACAAGCTGAAGCGTAAACCTGATGGTACAGTTGATAGGTATAAGGCTAGGCTTGTTGCAAAGGGTTATGCGCAGGAAAGAGGCATTGATTTTGATGAGACCTTTGCACCTACATGTCGTATGACTACTGTTCGGAGCATTTGTGCACTTGCAGCCCATCATGGTTGGAATGTACATCAGTTGGACATTAAAACAACATTTCTGAATGGTGACTTGCATGAAGAAGTGTATGTTTTTTCAGCCCCGTGGCTTTGTGCAGAAAGGGCATGAAAACCAGGTGTGCATGTTAAAGAAGGCATTATATGGATTAAAGCAAGCACCACGTGCTTGGTATGAGAAGATACATGCCCATCTGATTGCACATGGTTTTGAGAACAGTCCAACTGAAAGCACCTTATATGTTAAGCGTGATAATGATGTGCTTCTGATCATTGTTGTCTATGTTGATGACATGTTGCTCACTGGTCCTATTGAGACGCATATTGCTGATTTTAAGGCTGATTTGCATGCCTCATTTGAGATGTCTGATTTGGGGCATTTGCATCACTATTTGGGCATTCAGTTTATGCAAGTTGATGGTGGAATGGCTTTGTGTCAAACGAAATATATTGACACATTATTGCAGCGTTTTTGCCTTGAAGACTGTAAGCCTATTGCCACTCCTAATTTCTTCTAAGCCAAATGTGTAGGCTTGATCATTTTGCACCAACAACTATCACACCCATGATATATAACATCATCAAAATGACCTAAGTCCATATGATATATCCTCTATGGATGAATAGTCAAGCTTATAGGCTTGACTATGCCATAATGGAGACAATAAACCATAAGATCCTCTAAAATATAAAACAAACTCCCATAAAAAGTGACCCAAAAACCAATATATGTATAGTCAAGCTTATAGGGTTGACTGTGCCATAATGGAGACAGTAAACCATAAAATTCTCTAAAATATAGAAGAAATTCCCATAAAAAGTGACCTGAAACCCATCTAGGACTAAATGATAGATTTGCCCCCATAACACTCTAGGTCTTCCTAACCTCGAGTTTTATCACAAGTAATAGTTTAATCTAAAATACCTTGTGAACTATGCAAATCCATCATCTAGTTCATATATAAGAATTTCATGGTAGTAAAATGCAATCTTGACATTTCACCAACCAAGAAATCTGTGGTTTTTCATCCTTTACCATTGGACTAAGTTCTATTAGAAGAGCATCTATTGGCACTTGTGCAAACTCTAATATTTCTCTTCCCTATAGTTTTCCATACAAATGCAAAAAACATTCTCTTTGAGGTTCAGGTAATCCATAAGTACCCATCCTCCTAATTGATGCTCACACATCATCCTCATGATGTAACACCAATTAAGAGTTTGGTGTGCCAATGGGTTAGATCTATCCCAATCTCTTAGAGACCCTAAGAAAAGAGTCATAAATCTACTCCCAGTCTCATCTAGTCAATGACCATCAATGGAAATAAACATAACTCTTCTCTCTAGCGTCTCCGTGTGAGACTCAATCTAACCATCATGATTATCTAATCCCTCTTATCTTTGATACAAGAGTGCCACTCCTATCTAGACAATCTAAACGTGAGAAGATGAAATTGTCTCTCTCTCTCTAATCTCATCTAAGGAAAAGAGCTCTAGTACTGGAATCTATTCCACTTTCCTGTTCCCTTTAAAAGAGGTTCTCTTGAATCCATTTTCTCTATTCATCCAACAATGAGAACATTTACATAAGTTCTCCATGTTTTTCCTTCCAAAATAGTGGAGAATCAAACTCCCATGTGAAGGAAACTTACATTGAAAAGTAAAGTAAATGAATTACTTCTAATTTACCAACTAAGAAATGTTTTCTAAACACCTCCTTCCCTAAGGGAAAAGAAAATCTATTCTTCTCCTATGAAGAAATCATGTTTTCCTTTATTTTTTCTCTTTCAAAGAGTAAGAGCTAAAGTGGGACCTCTGAGCTAAAGTGAGATGTGTGAGTTAAAGTGAGATATCTCCTTGATCTATGAGATAAACCCCACTTTTAGCTTCCCTTAAAAGAGAAATCCCAAAATATAGCCTTCACAAACATGTTTACAAGGTGCTTCATGTTCGGGTAGAGATGACACCATTTCAGATTTCTGAAAGCATAGAAAACTAGCATAATTGAGATGGCCAAAGTGTGCATGCCAAAGATTTGCAACTGACATAGCCTAAGAATCTTGAAATGCAGATGTTGAATCATTGATAGATTATCCATAGTCTATGAGCTTATACAAGTTATCACATAAAATGTCAGAATCAATAGTAACATCACCATTTGATAGATCATGAATTGTACATCTGTGATCAACAAATTTCACAACCAAGAGGATCTTGGCTAATGACAAAATTGATAACAAAATTTTCTTGATCCTTGGCACAAACAAAGCATCAGACAATGTGAAAGAACTACCATCAACAATAGTCAAAATGATCTTACCAACTCCCATTACGGGATAAGAGGAGTTGTTACTAAGTGTGATAGTATTCCCTATGGCGGTAGAATCAAGTGAATTGAAGAAATTGTGCTGCAAGGTAATATGTTTGGTTGCCCCACTATCAAAGTACCACACATTTGAGTCTACTGCAAACATACACTTTTCATGAGAAAATGGGTCAAAATGGCAAACAATAGTAAACACCTAGTCTTCATTCTACATGAGATTAACAGAATTTGTTTTAGGTGTAGAGGTCTCTGCAACCACCATTCCAACCTCTTTCTTCTTTGCCTCTTTTGCAGCCAGATTTGGAGAACTCTTTATGACATGATAGTTTCCTTTATAGTACTTGCAAAACAATTTCTAGTTTTCTTATTTCTTCTCATCTTTGTCTTCCTTCTTTGATTGTGCAACATTTATAGATTTCTGCTTACTAGCAGACGAGCTTCATTTTCCCATGCCCTTTTGACTAGCTAAGAAAGCTTGATTTGCAACACGCATGATTGATCTGTTCTTTCTAGACTGATCCTTCTGCAATAAAACAAAGACCAACTCCTCGAATGTTAAGGTGTTTCTTTCATCATCAAGTGAAGAGTGGAAGCAAAACTTTGATATTAATCCGTAAGACCATTAAGAACAATCTGCACAAGTGAACTATCACATAAGGCTTCGTCAGCAAAAATGAATTGCTCCTTCAATCTTTGATCTTTGTCAAAACATTGTCCATGGAATATCCTTCATTCATGTGCTCACTGTCCAACTGTTTTTGGAGGTAAGCAACATGAGCCTCATTTCTTGCTTGGTATAAAGTGGTAAGTGAATCCCAAGCAAGATCGGATGTGAGGAATAATGGAACATGTGACAGGTAAAACTTTCAATGCATGTGTTTGGCCATCTCTGCCATCCCAACAAAGTTGCTCAATAGTAGGTGCAACATGAACCACAACAAAAATAGGAATTTGAAGATCATCATCTTCAACACCATCTCCATCACCTTGGATAACTGTATTTGCAAGTGTAACAGGATGTTTTTCGATGCCCTCCACAATATTCCCATAGTCCTTTTGCAACCAATACATGACACATCATATACACCCATAATGAATAATTATTATCATCCAATCTATCCTCAAGACCCAACATGTTGAATATATCATTGCTTTTAGCCATGGCCACTAGCTAAAATACCCTGATGTAAAAAAACAACTGTATCTCAAAAATTTGAATAGAACTACCCTATCAAGCTTTGCTAGCTCTATAATAGAATTTGAGGCACTTATACTGGTGAGCCAAACCTATATATATGTTTGGCACAAAAGGAAAAAATTATCTATAGAGGTGCTTCGATAGTGCATTCGGAGGCCAAAATGAGCCCAAAGCATGATTTCCATACCATAGAGTGAACCAGTTTTGAACTCCTAATCGTCTTGAGTATGCTCACCAATTTTCATGTGATTATGAGAGTGTGACCCAAGGGGTGTTGACAACACCCTAGATGAGGCGTCAATTTGCATTGATACCAATTGTTGGAGTTTGAGATCTGCAAAAGCACACAAAAACACAAGGAAGAAGAAGAAGAAGAAGAAGAAGAAGCTTATAGCACAACACACAATATTGAATGTATTACCAAGTGAATGTACAAAAGATAGGTGACCCATTAGGGTTATAGGCGTATATACAAGCCAAGGGAAAAAAATCTCTTAAAGAGGGAAAAAAGTTCCCCACTGATCCTAGTGTGTTTAGACACATCACTATGGAAATATATCAACAAGCTCACCATTAAAAACATGTGCATTGCAATGTCATACATCCATTTTTGGTCATGTGCATGGAAAGGATGCATTGGAAATAGCCTTAAAAGATGTAC
>CM035419.1:181615765-181623265 GCA_020310875.1 Ceratopteris richardii
ACCATCAGCACGATGAACGGACAACAACAGCAACACCACCAACAACAACAACAACAGCAGCTATGTCCACCCAGGTCGCCTCCAACAGGAGTAACGTACACTAAATTCGGTGGATTCCCAGGAGATGACCCAGATGCTCATGTACGCACATTTGAGATAAGCTACGCAGTACTCAACCATCCACCTGATCCGGCGTATAAGGCTATTGTTTTCCAATTGACATTGATCAACGAAGCAACTAGATGGCTTACAGAATATGATATTAACCATTTCGGCACCTATGAAGCAGTAAGGGATGCCTTTTTGCAGAGATTCAGGCTAAAGAAGAATCCAGCCGAAATTTTTGACTATCTGCAAAACAATAGACAGAATATAAATCAAACTGTACAGGAGTACGCCATTCTATTCAGGACTCATTTGAGGTAGTAAGTCATTGTAACTCTTCTGGTGCCTGTGATTGACTTAAGTTGTCTGTAGTATCTAGGTTCAGGTTTCACACAGTAAGTTTAAGTTACAGTAGAGATCTCTTGGAATGAGTACTGAACCCTCAGTACTGTGTGTATGAACTCTCGAAGTTCTCTGTGTTACGGTGTTGTCTGATTGTTTATACCCATTCTGTGAAGTTGATCGAATACTCGTGCCTCTTGCATTACCAGTAAGGTTATGTGTGGATGCAACATGGCATCTTAGTGCATTCGGTACGCTTGGTTGAGCTAAGACTGTGATGGTAATATCTAAGCACAGTAATCATTGATAGAGCTTTCAGCATGAGTATAGTGTTGGGTGTGAGCAGTAAGTTTGGGAACTAAGTACAGGGCCTCTGTCTAACAGACCCCTACCACTCCCAAGAACCCACTTAGGTGCTTAGATGCGTTTCTGACAGTTGGACAGTTAGAACCCACTTAGGTGACTGTAAAATTTTTTTCGAACAGTAATAGTATGCGATTAGTACAAAAAATGATACATGCCGGTTACTCGATCCGGTAAAACATATCCAAAGAACAGACAGCCTGGGGTACCTAACCTGCTAAAGATGCCTCCAGGAGGTACAAGCGCGAGAACCAAACCAGTTGACAAGAAAGTAAAGAATGTTAGCAGTGATTCCGGTCATACTCCGGTGGAACGTACTGCATCTCTGATAGATTCCGGTACTATTTCGGCACAGTCTATCGAAAATATAGTAACTCCAGAATCCACCAGAACGCAGCCTGAAGTTAACTTAACAACATTGAGTAAAGATTCAAATTTGTTGACGAATAGGAACGCCTTAGCCAAAGAAACCAGTGAAGAAGAAGGAGTACTTTGTTTTGGTGAAAAATCGACACCCTCCTGTGACATTTTGGTACAAGTCACTGAGAATTTACGATTTTCCGGTGATGAGTTACCATTTCTTGGTGAATCTTCAGCCCAGTCACTGCTATTAGGAGTAAGCCTTCCTACATTTGACATCAAGAAGGAAGGAAACTTGTTCGAAACCGAGATTCGAAATATACTGAAAAAGATCATCGAACCGAAAAGTGCGCAGGCTGACACAGATTCCGACAGTTCGGATATCCAGCCTGAGTACATAGGAGATAGTCGCCACACAACCATCAGCACGATGAACGGACAACAACAGCAACACCAACAACAACAACAACAACAGCAGCTATGTCCACCTAGGTCGCCTCCAACAGGAGTAACGTACACTAAATTCGGTGGATTCCCAGGAGATGACCCAGATGCTCATGTACGCACATTTGAGATAAGCTACGTAGTACTCAACCATCCACCTGATCCGGCGTATAAGGCTATTGTTTTCCAATCGACATTGATCAACGAAGCAACTAGATGGCTTACAGAATATGATATTAACCATTTCGGCACCTATGAAGCAGTAAGGGATGCCTTTTTGCAGAGATTCAGGCTAAAGAAGAATCCAGCCGAAATTTTTGACTATCTGCAAAACAATAGACAGAATATAAATCAAACTGTACAGGAGTACGCCATTCTATTCAGGACGCATTTGAGGTAGTTACCACCAGCACATGCCAACCTACCGAATGACGTTATTACTCAGTGGTTTATCAATGGATTGATCCCGCAACTTAAACAGATTATGATCATACGCTGTGTA
Source organism: Ceratopteris richardii (assembly GCA_020310875.1). Lineage (NCBI taxonomy): Eukaryota > Viridiplantae > Streptophyta > Polypodiopsida > Polypodiales > Pteridaceae > Ceratopteris > Ceratopteris richardii. Next base: position 181,617,882 of record CM035419.1, read on the forward strand.
GGAGCTATGACGCTAGATGCAGTGATCGCAATGGCTTTGCAGTTGGAAAACAAGGTTGGAGGATTTACAGAAGATCTGGAGTGGCTAAAAGCAAATAGAAATATCACCGAAGACGCGACCAGACAGATGTACTGCACTACATGCAAGAATTCAGGCCATACTAGTGCCACTTGTGCACTTAATCAGTTGTTTTGTGCTATCTGCAACACTACCGGACACACCACCGAAAACTACGCATATAACGCCAAAGTGCAAGGAACAGCGACTGTCAATGCAATTATACAAGAACCAGGGCAGCCAGCCAATCACTATGTTCCTCCGCAAATGAGAAACAACCAGCAACAAGGATATCGAAATTTCAGAGGACAGAGAAATAATAACTATAATGCAAACCGCTGGCAGACCGGACCACCACCGGAAAATCCCAATTTGCCACCACCGCGCTATCATTTCTGTGGAGAATTTGGCCACATTAGAAGATTTTGTAAGGATGCAGCTGAGTATGATCAGAGGAAGAAAGAACGACAAAACCCGATGACTAATATGGTGCAAATCACACCAGTAGAAACACACGCTGTAGTAGTTCAGACCAGATCTAGAAGGCCGTTACAACCAGCAGCTGAAATATTTGAACCAGGCATCAAAGAACAACAAAGGATGTATGATAAGGCTAGTCAATGGACCACCGTAGAACCCCCAGTGTTTCCAGATCCTATTCCGGTAACCTAGATACCATTAATCGATGAAGGGACACAAAAACAAGATTCTAACTTCGTAGCAGGCACATCATCTTCAGCTGATACATCATCTTCAGCCGGTGCATCATCTTCCGGGGCAGCAGAAAATACAACTCAATCACAAAAAGCCTGGGAGATTTTATCTAAAGCATCCATTACTCTTCCCTTTGGGCAATTGCTGGCACTAGTACTAGGAGTCAGACAACAATTCCAACAATAGTTCAGTCCTGTGCCTTCCTGCATTCCAGCGACAGCAACAGTGCAACCAGAACCTGATTCTACGGTCGATCATTCAGTTCCTTTGATTACGGTATGGTATAAAAATCATAAAATCACACAGGTACTAATTGATGGAGGATCTGGAGTCAACATTGCTACTACTGCACTATGTAAAAAGTTAGGATGGAACGAAATCGAACCAGTTCAGTTTTTTGTCAGAATGGCCGATCAATCAAGAGTCCATCCCATAGGACTTGTACAAAATGTATCAATCACTTTACAAAGTACAACATTTAAAATGACCTTTGTCATACTAGATTTACCAGAATCCACTCTTGATTATAACCACCTTTTTGACCGACCCTGGATGAAGCATGCTAAGGTGATACAGGATTGGTCTGCACAAGAACTCACTTTCAAGGATAATAATAGTAAATACGTTGTAAAATTAGATGCTATGCAACCTTGCGAGTTGCATGCTAGACCGTATTTTGCAGAACCAGTCCATATGCTAGATGGGTTGTCAAATGATGAAGAAGAAGAGTTTCTGAAAAATAACATTGACTTGATTTCCCTAGGAACTGTTGATCTACAATCTGTTGTAGAAAACTGGAATCCTTCAGTTTGCACGGTGATGACTGTAACAGAAAAAGATATGGGAAAAGATAAGGTTACCATAGATGACGCTGAACTACAACAACTCTTTAACCCAGCTGAGAATACAAAGAAGCCTCGACAATTTTATGTTCCAGAAGATCAACTGACCACTCACAATTTAGGTGATGAAGAAAATCCACGACCTGTTAGGATAAAGCAGAACTTACCGGAATTATTTCAAGCAGATCTAATCTAGCTACTTCGAGAATTTTTTGATGTATTTGCATGGGATTACAAAGATATGAAGGGTTTAGATCCGCGCATCTATCAACACAGGGTCATGCTGAAGCTGGAAGCAAAACCACTTAAGCAACCCAGTTACCGGATGAATCCAAACTATGCATCACAGGTAAAGGCAGAACTTGACAGGCTACTCAAAGTCGGATTTATTGTACCAATAGAGCATGCTGAATGGATCTCACCAATTGTTATTGTGCCTAAAAAGAATAAGCAGTTACAAATATGTGTAGATTACCGGAAACTGAACGCAGCTACAGTGCCTGATCCATTTCTGCTACCTTTTCTGGACAGAATGCTTGATAGAGTAGCAGGACATGAAATGTATTCATTCCTAGATGGATACAGTGGTTATAATCAAGTTAGAATGGCTGAACAAGATATACCGAAGACTGCCTTCATTACCAACTGGGGTGTTTTCGCATGTACTGTTATGTGGTTTGGATTAAGAAATGCCCCAAGTACGTTCCAAAGGTGTATGCAAGAAATATTTTCTCCTTACCTTACCTCTTTTATGCAAGTATATCTTGACGATTTTTCAATTTTCGGTAAGATGATAGCACACCTGTTACATTTACGGTGCTGCTTTGAAAAATGCAGAGAATACAGACTCTGTTTGAACCCAAACAAATTAGTGTTTGCGGTTTCATGTGGCAAGCTACTTGGCCACATTGTATCTACACAGGGCATACAGGTGGATCCAGATAAAATTTCAGCTGTGTTAGAAGCTCCAGTGCCCACTACACCGAAGGAAGTAATGCGCTTCATGGGCCAAGTAAGATGGCATGGTTGACACTTACGATGGCTTGCTCACTTGGCAATACCACTGAACAGATTAATCACCAAGACTCCTCGACAATTTGAGTGGACTCAGGAATGTCAGATAGCATTTGATCGCTTAAAGTGTTTATTAACACAAGTTCCCATCTTACAGCCTCCTGACTGGGATCGCCCATTTCATGTATTTGTTGATGCTTCAGATATAGCAATAGGGAGCGTTCTAATGCAACAAACCGATAAGTGGTTCAGACCAGTGTACTATGCAAGTCGAAGATTTGCCCCTGCTGAAAAGAATTACTCCGTAACAGAAAGAGAATGTCTAGGTCTAGTATACTCTGTCAAGAAATTCAGACATTATTTGCTGGGCTGTAAATTTACTTTTCATGTAGATCATGCTGCACTTGTTTATCTAGTTCGGCAACAACATTTAGGAGGACGATTAGCACGATGGGTTCTGCTTTTACAAGAGTTTGACTACGAAGTTATTCATCGAGTAGGCAGTTCACACGCCTTAGCAGATTTTTTGTCTCGCTTAGATTCCGGTGAAGCTCCGGTCGGTGTAGATGACACAACACCAACAATTTATGTCTCGGAACCAACGAATGATGAAATTACAGACCCACCTATGCCATCTACATACTATGATCAAATATTGACCTTTCTCACTGATGGATGCCTTCCATCTCATACTTCTACGGCAATACGCAGGAAAATTGCAGTTTTTAGCCGCCGATTTCGGTTGATTGCTGGAGAATTATACTATATGGATAATACTAGAATTTTACTTCGATGTATTCCACCACATGAAGTTAACTCAATCCTTAATTTAGCTCACTCAATTCCTTCCGGTGGCCATTTTGCTGCAGACTTAACACACCGGAAAATTTTGCAAAGTGGTCTCTGGTGGCCTACTATGTACAGGGATATATTGCAGTTTGTAAAAAAATGTGATAATTGTCAGAGGTCTGGACAGCCGTTACCACGTCATTATTTTCCGCTACAACCTGTCCTGCCATTAGAACCTTTTCAGAAGTGGGGTTTAGATTTCATTGGACCTATCACACCACCAGCAATCTTCAGTAACAATCGTTATATTTTGACATGTACTGATTATGCTACCAGAGGGGCAGAAGCCTGGGCTTTACGGTCTACTACAGCTATTGCGGTAGCAAAGTGTCTGCTAACCGATGTCTTTCCACGTTTTGGTTTACCCCTGGAACTTGTTACAGATCAAGGCACTCATTTTGTCAACAATTTAATGAAAGTACTCACACATTCGTTCCAGGTCACACATAAGTTTAGTTCTCCATATTATCCTCGTGCAAATGGTTTGGCTGAGAGTACAAACAAATCTTTGTTGAATATGCTCCGAAAACTCATTTTAGAAGCACTGGAAAGATGGGATCAACTGCTACCTGCAGTATTATGGGCATATCGGACTACATACAAGGTAACAACAGGATGGATTAGAAGCAATAGCACCGATGGAGATAGTTATACCAAGCTTACGAGTAGCAATCACTCAGAAACTGCTACCAGAAGACTCACTGTCATTTCAGTTGGATACACTCAGAGAATTAGACGAGCATCGATGGCACAATTTTTTGACTATGCAAGAAGTACAACTAAGACAAGCTCGAACACATGATCGATATCTAAAGACTCCAATTTTTTCGATGGGACAACTTGTACTCTTTTATAATGCAAAGTCGAATCGGTCTGCTGGCAAATTCAAGTTACGATGGTTTGGTCCCTACCGGATTTCTGAACAAGTGGGTCCAACAACTTTTCGATTGACTACGTTGACCGGAATCCCTCTTCCGAAAGTCATTAACGGTTCGAAGCTGCACCTCTATCAACACACATCTAACCCGCACTGAAACGTTTTGCGGTTGGCCGCGTCTTTTGGTGTTCACTTTTCTTTTCTTTTCTTTTATTTTGAATGCTTAATAAAATAAATCTGTAAATATCCGCGTTTTGATACCTAATTATGTCCACGGCTGCCCTGCCCTTGCCAGCTACTCACGCATGCACACCGAAGTTAAGAATTATCATTTGAGTACCGCACGATGATTAATCATCCTTCATTGCTCTCCACTGCGACGCATCTACTTAACCTTTTCTGTTTCGCCGAAAATCGCTATTGTGTTTGTGTGATTTGTGCTCTGTGTGCTTACCCTGTGCTTTGGGTGCTTGTGTTTACTGTCGTTCTGTGCGCCATGGAAGCTTTGGCTAACTACGCCGCCTTCCGTGATGGACTCCCTGCAGACGTAGGAGGTTTCCTGCGCATTCGTGGGCTTAACAACTTTGCTGAACTGCCTTGGCATTCAGTGGAGTCCCACCCATTTTTCACCCAAATCATCTCCGCCATCGCCAACACACCTGCCACCGAGCAGAGTTGGCCGATCACCTCCCTCCCCTCCCGTACACTCATCACATTCCAAGCCTTTGCAGAAGCCTTTAGACTCCCTTCGCAAGGTCGAGAAAATGGCCCGAGTTTGCCAATCGCTAGAATGGTAGAGTTATTCCCTAGGTATTCATCCAACGAGTATGCAATTCTCTGCCCACCGGAACCAAAAGGATCAGCCCTCCAATTTTTAGTAGCCATTCTCAACCTACAGAAACGCACATATGGAATATCCCGCCCCTTCTACTCCGCCATAGAATTAGCTGCGCAAGAACCAGTAAACTTCGCATCCTTCTTCTTCCACCGCATTCACCGAGAATGCGTGTCCATTATGAAACAGGTAAAGA